>CM073760.1:77763572-77955210 GCA_037127475.1 Arma custos
GAATGGTATAGATTCACAATTCGATACGACATTTAACTGTTTTGATTGGTTAACTTTCCTTTTTTGTTTATAACCTTAGTGAGCTTGATTTACTTTGCGTCCAACAGGAAACACTGCGATTGCGATATGGAAAATTTCCTTTTTCACGCATTTGTACCTGCGTTGTAGATTAGTAGGTATTGTTATTAAATTAGTAAATTAATTAAAAATATTAAATCAATGTGTGATAAGTTTGTTGTGCTATTAAAAATTATTAGTTGTTCGAATTTTAAGTGAGTATTTTAGTTGTATTTTAATGATTGTTTTACCCATTTTTTTCATTAACGTTCCAAAATACTAGCAATCTATTTAATGAATTTTATAATGATTCACTTAATAAGATTGTATTAAATTATACAATTCGTTTAATAAATTATACAATTATACAATTATACATTATACATTTACAATTATACATTATACATTATACATTTACAATTATACATTATACAATTATACAATTAATTAATTAATTATACAATTCGTTAATTACTTTATTAATTTTAAATCGTTCAGACAGTGCGACGTCTGTCGGGTGCACTAGTGTTTTTTATATATTTTACCAGGAGTATTCGAACAATGATGAACAAACTACATTAGCAAATTTTATTAATTTTGGTTGTTAATGATCGGCCTATTCTCTAATGGGAAAATATCATAAATAAACTTATAATGCGTTCACAACAGTTTGTTTTTCGAATGCCGATCTAAAACAAAAGGTACTTATTAGAGTGTTATATATTTAATTGATATACGGACTCAACTCGGTATATTTATGATTATAATATGTATAAACACTTATTATAGCATTTATCCACAGCTGAGATGAATAAGTCTTTCAATTATTCTCCGACTATACTTCAAGATGAGTTGTTCGTATTGAGGGGAACGGAAGCCATCACTGGGCACTGACTCAGGAAACATATGCATCGTTTAGGCAATGAACAAGAAACTCAGTGCAGATGGTGAACATAGAAGGACGAAACTCCCTGGCACGTTCTCTTTAAATGTAAAGTACTTAGTCGAAAGAGGACATTTGACCTTGGCCCTAGAGGACACAAGGCATTAATCTACTAGACCTAAGTTAGAGATTTTTAGGACTCGAGCACAATGGCCTCTTTAGGCCGAAGTGCATGGTAGTGGAAGATTCACACATAATATATATATATATATATATATATATATATATATATATATACATACATAGGAGAACGGATTTGTTTTATTTTTGTAGAGAATAGGAGCTAAGTACACCATTGGCTTGACATTTAATATAATTATTGCTTTTACTACTCTATTTTGATCCAAAAGTCATAAGCCAGACACAATTCCGCTTCTTTCAATTCAAATAGCTCATTGTGAACAAAATTTGATTTTACTAATTATTCACCAAGACTGAAGATACATACTAAAAGATTACAGTTTTTTTTAATTAAAAAAAATAACGTACATACTTTCGGATTCCTTTTTCTTTGAATTCTCGAGACCTAAAATATGACAGTAGATTAAATACCTACATTTACGAAACAGAACAGATATTGTTAGATTTATTTGAAATTGTATTGTGACAGTTACCAAAGTTTTAAGTATTGAAACCATTGAAACGCATTATAAAACTAACTTTATTTCCAAATTATAAAATATGGTGCGTAAGAAAAATTATACCTGAAATTAGCTAAATCTTTTCGTATTATATAGAATGTATATACATTTTTTTCTTCTAATTTGACTGTTCGCACATCAAATTGCATCATTTTTAAATCAGTTTATGAAAGTTTTTTTTTATTTAACGTCACTTAATGCTGGTATGGCTAATCGGACGAAGACTTTAGGAGTTTGTTATAAAATTTAGTGGGAACCCTAAATTTTGCTTATACAGGTTTAATTACGATAGGGATTTTAACGAGTACCTGTCATCATACAGGCTCGGGACCACCGGTTACGTCAATTCCGAAGGACGGCATAAGCAAGGATTTATTCATCACTTTATTATAAAGGTACATATTAATTGTTCTCTTTCTGTATAATTATGCTATTTGCTTAGTATTTTCCTTTCTTTTAATTTATTATTGGGGAGCTAACACGCCATTTATTTTTCATTTTCATTTATTAACCAAATCGTATTTATATTCTACTCTAAGACATTATAGATCTATTTTAATTTTTTTATTATTATTCTTAAGGGGCTTATCTGAGAATAAATAAAGGTTTTTTTTTTTAGTTTCACCCAACTTAGGGGTACTTAGAAACAATCATAAGTGAATTTTCTAATTGTTAATGTTAATGTGCCAATCCCAGAAAATAAAAGTGTGCAATACTATAAGAACTTATTATTATTACTATTATTAAAGAATCGAATAAACGAATAGTTCAGCTTGGTTAATTGGTAATACACACTTTAGGGAATAAATCGTTGCGAATCCTTTGAGTTCCAGGTCCATTCTCCTATCCCTGTTCTATCTCAGAGCTTCCTTCAGAGATAAAAACAGGAAAGACTTAGAAGCGAGGGCCTCGCAACTGGATACTTCAGAAATTGTTTTATAGCTGTATCTCCTAATGGACTTGTGTAATTTATTGAAATGGCTCTTCATGGCCCCACAACTTTGTTTGTAGGGGGTCTTCCCGAGCCCTGCGGGAACACAGCTACAGGAAGTAATGTCTGAGGTAAATATCCGGGTGCTCTAAGAAACAAACGTTGGAGAACAGCGTTGTAGTAGGTAAGAATCCTCCAGTAGATAGCAGATTTAAAATTTTTCTATAAAACGTAATACATTTTGTTAGTAAAATAATATACTGTGGGAAAATTAAAGTAGAATGAGTATATATATTTATATTTACTAATATTTAAATAATCAAAATGAACCATAAATAAAACATAAATTATATACGTATATATCTATATATATATATATTATATATATATATATATATATATATATTATATATATATATATATATATATTTACTAATATTTAAATAATCAAAATGAACCATAAATAAAGCATAAATTATATACACACACACATATATATATATATATATATATATATATATATATATAGAGAGAGAGAGAGAGAGAGAGAGAGAGAGAGAGAGAAAGAGAGAGAGTGTGTGTGTTTCAGTGTTAAGTATCCAAACTGAAAAGTTTAAACTAAGGACCTCAAAACCAGAAGAAAATTTCAAAAATTGAATCCTGTGGAAAACACATATCCAGTACCGTTCTGCCACTGCTGCTGTTGAAGAAAGGTCCCGAGCCTGTCTTAATCCTCTAGAAAATCACTTTGAACAATATTTACTGTGAATCAAAGCGTTTAAGGATATACCTCTATACTTAACGCTGAAACGCCCAGTATATATATTTCATTCATAACATATACTTGTATTATTATAATACAGTTGTAAATTTCTATAAATAAAATTAAAAAATATAATCATTTACAAGTACGTGCCTACTGAAAATTGGATATTAAAAACTGAAGATATTAAATTTTTACCCCCTCAATTCTCCAACGAAAAATTAGTCCACACGGAATGAGACTCTATACAAAACAACAGAAACGATATTCGATTCAAACAGGAAAATAAGTTAATTTTTATAGACTTCGAATGAGTTCAAAAAACGAAAAAATATTTGAATTCCTTAGAAATAAAAAACTAATCGGAACAGGTTTAAGGAAACAGATAGGAAGAGATGAAAACTCGGGGTAAAGGAAGATATCCTTGCGGATGGATCTTTCAAGAGAATACCCCGAAACAACAGGATAAGGTTTGAGGCGAGAACGAAGTGAACTATCAAAATCTCCGATGACGAAAGGAATGAGAGGTCAGAGTTGATGAAATGATAATGAGTGGAGTGAAACCCGCCGAATAATAATTTATAATTTTTTAATTATTTTATTTGAAAAGAAAAGATATGGCCAGGACCCCGGTCCCGACTCGATCCCGGAACCTTCAATAAAATAAATTATAATAATATTAACGACTTTAAGTCAACTAGATCCAAAACAAAATAATGTTAAACTAACATTCTCCCCGTGTATACATCGCACAGTGCGAGAACACGGATATGTAGGATCAATTGAAAAGAGGGGATATGGCTGGCCTTGAAGCGAAGCCAGGATAAGGCGTCACCACGGAGAGGTGAAGGTCCCGGGTTCGAGTCCCGGTCCTGGCCATATCTTTTCTTTTCAAATAAAATATTAAAATAATTATATAATATAAAGATAAAATAAATTATAATAATTATAATTTTTTTTTAAATTGTACACATTTTGAAAGCATTCTTTTTTTTTTTACAATTTAAGAAATTCTAACGACCGTCAACCGTTATATCCTCCGTATAATTTATTTGGTTATCCATAAATTATCCAAAATATTAATATTTATTTTAGTATAATATACGTCTATGAAAATTTTCTCTACATATTTTTGGTAAAGGTACTTTTTTCTATCAACCTTCTTCTTCCTTAATTTTAGTATGATTGTAGTAAAATTGGCCAAATCAGCTCACGCCGTTGATGAATCATAATATAAAATTATTAATAAAATAAACAACTTCGATGCTGTCAAACGTGATAGCTATAATGCTTCTGACAGAGAAATGTAATCAATTATGGAAAAAGACTACAAGGGTTATTCCAATGAATAATTTGCCACATCGGGTATTGTTAGAGTTCCATTTCACAATTTCCTGGTTTGAAGAGTTTATGAATAAACAAATAATTGTGTCATTATTCGTTAATATTAAATTCCTTCTTTGAAACAACTGTCAATGCTGTCAGTGTTTTTTAACTTTCATTAATAAATTATTATAACTCAGCTAATTCAGTACTAAATTTAAATGTTTAGCCTGACTGACTCTAGGTGGCAGCAAGCGGGTATTTATATCAAGGCCGAACGTTCTAGACACGCGATAGTGGGGGAGACCTTTCTCGGCTATTCCAGATAGTTCTAATCCAGTCTTAATCTCTCCAGCCGACGGGCTTAAGGGCGTAAATCTCTTCCGCCGTCTTTCTCTCTCTGACCGTAACAATATGTCTAGTTTCATGGTAAAACGACCTATTCACTCACTATTATACCGGAAATACATTTCTAACATTTATACTGCAATGACATTATGTTTGATTATCTTTATTATTAACTTATAAGTAACACCTGAAACTTTGAATGAATCAATAATGTATTATACTACACTTTAATGAATTTTCGAAACCAAAGTACGTATAGTTTATTTATTTATGTGAATTACCGTGATACTATGGGCCTAGCCTATAAACTTATTATTTATCTCATTTTCTATTTATTGGAACTATATCACAGGTAAAAACTATAGTTAATATTGAAGTTCTACAATGATTGTAAAATTAAAAATGTTATTTTATTCATAGACGAAGCAATGAAGGATTGACTGCAATGGAAGTATTATACATTGGAGGTGACTAAGTTCTTGCCGCTATAAATAATAATTTGTAAAAATGTAATTAATTCAACGACCATACATTTTAAAAATAATATCTTTTATATAAATAATATACAACTTAAAATAATGGTACATTAAATGATCTTATATAAGTGGCCTTTCAAAATAAATGGAATTTCGTATTATCACTCTACATTAGGGATTTTAAAATTCAATGCATAAAGGATTTTCAGATAAAGGAATCCAATTCCCTTTCTGAATACAAACAGATGGTTTATCATCTGCTTGCCTTTTCGAAATCTCTGCATTGAAATATTCTGGAATATTAACTATAATTATTTAAATAAATAAAGACAAGAAAAAATGTCAATTATTAGATAAAAATTATCTGTTAAAAGTAGATAATCCATGAGCAGAAAGATTATTTTTTTCTGATCCTTATTTTCAACGAAGAAAAAACAGATTTCTCAAAGAGCCTCTTTGTTTAAATTATGTATATAAATAATATTAAAATATTATGTAGTAATTTAAAATTGATTGAATAATTAATACTATATATTAATAAATTTATTCCCGGAGACTTGTCACTCTTATTCAACAGACAATATCCAGGTTTTGTATCTACATATCCATGTTAAGTATTATATAAATGTGTTATATAAATAAATAATTTATTTCATAAATTATGCTAAAATATTGCAGAACTTGGAAAAAACATCATCCGAAAGTAAACATTTATTGTCAATTTCTCAGAAATTAATAGTCAGAAAATGCTCAAAAATATTATTTCTTCCTCTTTTCTGAATTGTTTTCATGATTTATTATCATCATTATTATGTCCTACTATTTGGACATGAAAGGCTAGAAACATGCAATAGCTGTGATACAGGAGATAGTGGAGATCCCTGACAGAGTAGGAAAGTGGGAGTTATTGAAGGGATCAGTTATCTCTGATGATTACACGAGTTTCTGACACCCTATCCTATCCCCCCCAAACCAAATGATACTGGCTTTCCCCCCCCCCCCCCCCCGGTGGTATTATTGCATCAATTCCTCCCGCACTCTACCAATCCGCATCCCATACTCCTCCTGATCCTCAAATATCAAATAAAAAAAAGAAAAATTACAAATAAAATTTCCACAAAAAAAAGAAAAATTTACCAGAACCCCGGGAACTGTCATTCACAACTGTTTATAACCTGAACACTGATAATACTGATTCAGATAACACCTAACATCTTATTCATATTGACGGAAATTCAAATATAAAAATTCCCTGTCGAACATTTATCAAATGAAACGTTTAGTTTCAAAACCGGTTACATCTATTTCAAAAGTTTTTCAGGACTGATAAAAAAAGATTACATTTTAAAAAATTTAACTCATTTAATGTAAAATATATTTTTAATATACTTTGATCAGAAAATATAGATGTCTAGTTAGTTTATGGTTGATATAAAACAAATAAAAAATGTAAATAGACATTTTAAAAACAAATCACTTTAAACAATATATATGTATAATAGTTTTGATTTTTCAAACATCAAAAATTTGCATTTAATGTAATGGTATCGTAAACCCGGTACATTCAGCATAGAAATCATTAATCTCCCAACTAAGCTATCCCGCTCCCTCATTGTCTTTGCTTCTAGGCAGTAATAAAATTTTGAATAAAAAAATGGGTACCATTAATTGAGCTGAATAACCTGGAAGGCAAATCTCGGGCAATTCAACACCCTTCACCAACCTGTCCTAGAAACAGTACAGTCTTTACAATGTACTGAACCCAAGAATCTTCAGGGGATGTAGTAAAACAGCTGTTTTTTAAACTAAAAAAAAAACTGGAGATTTTATATCAATTAAATAGAATTTGTACATAAATTTAAAGTAACATTAAATTGGGAGGTAAATGAAAACCTTGAGATTTGAAACTAAGTTTTTTTCACACACTCTTATTTTTTAATGATATGCCTTTTAAATTATTAAATTATTTCAATTATTAATCAACAATTCAATATTAATTTAGTACGCACTCCACCAGAGACTATTACATTATGGGATGAGAGAATCCCGGACTGAGACAAAGCCACCGCACAATCACCACTTAATTGACAATAGATGATTAATTGGTGGCATTCCATTTGGATGCTAAGGATCACCACCTCCTTTGAATCCCTTTCCTCTTCTCCTAAACGATTTGCTACAACATTCTTGTTAACTGTCATAGAATGAATTGAGGATTTAAATTAGATACATTTATGTTGAATATGAATACTTAATTAAATAACGAAAACTGATTTTTGCGTTACTTTAATACTTCATGCTTCCTAAACTTCAGCAACTGAACCGGGCTGAAATCAGGATGCAAAGCGGCGTGTAAGATTGAAGGCTTAAATTAGCGGAAAAGTAAATTTTTGAATAATCGCTTTTAATCCTCAATGCCTCATTATTAGTTGCTATTATCTTTTTTATATTGCAAAATAATTTTTATAAATAATTTTATTCACATATCAGAAAATTTTGATTTGATGCCGATTTATTTGAAATGTATGAAGTTCTACTTTTGTAAGTGAGAAATCAAAACTGTGACAGAAAAACCTCAAGGATCAAATTACTGTAAACATTAGGTTAAATCAAGACGAGTGGAAAAATCCAATACAAAAATCTTGTCAAATGTTTCAGGTCGGTGTCTTGCTCCATTTAGTGGTTGGGGTGCGCTTTTAGAGGTATTTCTCTTCTAGGTTAATCTAATTCAGGTATTTTTTTTTTGTGGCTAAAACACATTTTTGTTTCCTCTTCTTTCTTTACTATACATATTTTATTAGTTGTCATCGTTAAACGATAATAATATTAATCACTATCCCATTGACTCAAAAATTAAATTTTCTATGGATAACGACATGGGAGCAGTAGATTATTTAATCCTTCAACAGCCATCTATGGATCCTGTCGGATAAACAGACCCTCCTTGCGCTACTCAACCTCTGTAAGGTGGCAACCCTTAATTGGGGGAAACCAGGCGGTTGAACGTGATATCGTAAACCTCGTAAGTACCACACTATTTATACTGTGGTACAGTTTTTTTTTTTAAAGCCATTGAAGTACTATTCCCAGCATTGTATAGCTTCATAACAATCATCGATGAAAAATAATCACCACTATATTTACAAATATAGAAATGTATTTGTCAATTTTAATTCGTATAGTTTATTTGGAATTGACAGACAAGCTATATTTATAAAAGCATTAAATTTTGCAAACCCCCAATTGGAATGAATACTTCTTTTTAACAACTATCTCTATGAGATTTTTTGCAACCGCTATTAGTTTGAAATGAGTTTTTTTCTATTATAAAGCTATGTGTTAAAAGTTCTGTCAAATCCAACTAGTGTTAGATTAAGCATTTAAATTTATCTATTTAGTTCTTGGATAAAAGATAACTTATGTTCTTACTGATCTGGTCCATTTATTTAGTCTCTGATATTAAAATAGTACAACTCAATCGGAATATCTACATATTCTATTTATATGAATAAACTATTAGATTTAGTTTATGACAAGTTAAATGCTGATGGTATGAACATAAATTAAAGGGATTTAATTCCATATTCGTTTTTAAAGGGAAAAACAATACCGTGCGGCAATTCATTATTCAAGTACATAAGCGGATTTAGCTGGCTTGTTAGTAAACTGATTCAACTAGCTAAACGGATTTGTTGGGTTTTTTAATAAAAGACTCGTCCAGTGAGTGTGAGTCCTCCAATTGCTTTGGTTGAGGCAAATCTAGGCCATGTTGATGATTTAATTTTATACAATAAACAAAAGGCTTTAAATACATTGGATTATCCAGGTTAGTGTATGTTATACGAATTGGCGACAATTTTATTTTTGAAACAGGGAAAGAATATTTTTTAATTAAAGACTGAGGTAATATATTATTAGTTCATAACTTTTCATATGGAACGGGATAGCTTAGAGGATAGTGTGCTCAATTGGTACCAAATTCCGGGTTTAAAGCCGGTTGTGGCGGCTGAATTATTTAATATGTTATCGGCCGTGTTTGGACTTTGGTGTGGGATCTACAGACCCATCTCGGGCTCATCCAGCCTTTATAAAGTGGATACCTTTAATTGGGTATATCACCTCTCTGCTAAACCGTCGTCCTAAAAACTTTACAGCGTTTACCAATCAGTGGACCCAAGACCCTTTATAGGTCTTCGTAGTTCAGGTTAATGACTTTTTTTTTATTTTGTATACTTTATGTTGTTGTTTTTTCTATAAGAATTCAATTTTTTATTTTAATTTGATTGTTTGGTACTTATTTAGATATAATCTAGCTTTATTTAAATACTCCAAAAGCTTAAATAAATACTACGCGTAGAGAATATTACGCCGTATTATTATTTTCATCTCCCTGAATTACGTATGATAAAGTTATTTAAATAACAAAACACCTACAATTTATGATTCAAATATATAATTTTTTTAAACTGATCGTAAATGCTTCTTTATAATATCAAAGTTACTATCTTTTATTATTATTATAAGGGAGAAATTATTATTCATGTTCTTGTTTTAGTTTATTTAATCATTCATAAATTTCATAATTCAATACGATCAATGATAAATTTTACCGATTACAAATATTTTCAGCTTTGTTATTTAATCGGATGTCCGCTATAATTCCACAGTAGGCCTACTGTTTTCAATAAAACGTAATAACGGAGTTGATTCGGAATGATATTTCATTGGGAAAACTCTATAAGGGTTAATGATCAGATAGGAGGAGGACAGGGTGAGGGATTAGGTAGCAAGTTCCCTGCAGGAGGAAAGCGAGGAAATTGCCTATTTCCCGAGAGAGAGGGAATTGGAAAATACTCGGTCGCAAAGAGATTTACAAGAAACCTGATGCAGGGCAGCTTTCCTTCTGTATCCTCACGTTTTCGATTGCCAGAGTCTTCCTTCTTCTTCTGTCAAGCTACGCGAGTTATTAAAATCATTTTTTCCCTCAATTTCTTAGTGAAAGACGGAAGATTTCTGATTTTTTTTTTTTTGGCCAATTTCCTTTCTGACTAAATAAGAAGTGATTTGAATAAAATAAAAGAAGAAATATAAAAAAAAATAAAGATAATAGTAAAGACGGTGCACGGTAAAGCTTGAAGAACAAAGCTTTTATACGCAGATATCTACAACCCCGGTGAATAAGTTGTTCAGCCGAATTATCCCCAAAATTAGTTTCTTTTACTTAGTGGAGAGGAATCGTGTTATTTTAGAAGTGGATAAGACAGGCATTGGCGTGAAAAGGAGTTATTGCTTATATGGCAACTCCTTTTCAAGTAGAAATCTTCTGTTTCGTAGGAAAGCGAAATCGTGTCAAACTCGTAATTTTCGGCTTCAAGTGGAGTTGTAATATGAACATTAATCCCTTTTTCAAGGCAATACCTTATTTAGCTCCTCGTTGTCTACGAAAATCACACAATTAAATGATGAGGGACATTAAGAGAGATTCCCCAAGTAAAATTAAAAGAGGTAGAGATTGTAATGTTTCATAAGCTGAAACTAAAACAACACTGACTATCTTCATGGATTTAATTCTTTACCTTGAATTGATGTTAGACCCATTTAGATTCTTTGTATGAGATTTACGGCATTTTAATCAGGCATAGGGATATCTCTTTTGTACGATTATATCTAAGTCTAAGCTATTTCAATTTGTCACTGATAATCAACTGTAAGAAGTTTGACGGGTTTCAAGGATGGATAGAATTTCAAAGATTGTGATATTGAGCTCGAACGTTACTTTTGCTGTGTTTCGAATCTGTAGGACGGAGTAGGAATGACAGAAATACTGGAGTTCGTCAGCAAATACTAAAATGAATATTTAGTAATAATTTAGAAAGATGATGGAATATTCTTACATTGATAAACATGTAATTGGAATAAGAATCGAATTGAGTTAAATGATTCTTATGTAGAAAAAAAATATTGAGTAACCCTAACTCACTCATGTCTAAAATATTCGATATCGGCTAAAAAAGCTAATGTTTAAACGTAAGAGAGAAATATAGTGTGAAGTCTAATTTTCTTCAAAATTAGTTTCTTGTACTTAAGTAAGGGGAATCAAGTTATTTTCTTATATGTTATTATTAAATAAGGCATTAGCTTGAAAAGGAGTTATCGTTTATATTACAACTCCATTTCTAGCCAAAAACTATGAGAATGATACAATTCCCGTTATCTAAAAGCAATTAACTCTCTCTGGACAAAATCCGACTTATCCACTTATTCACGGGGGCTGTAGATATATTCAAGAATATTTTTAGTATTTGTACATAATATAACTGTATAAAAGCGTAAAATCAGTAAATGTTTTTTTATTGAGTTATTTTATAGTGTACTAGCTGAACTGGCCGCGCGTTGCTGTGACTGTTGTATTAGTTTTAAAAAGTATTTATATGCAGTTCTATTTCAGCGATTCCAATATCCAGTAGTAGTTTTGAAAATATTTGTGCTGATGGATCATTTTGTAATTACACTCGCATGTTTATGTACAATCGAAGTGTTTTGACATTTCGCCATAAAAACGATTGAGTTAAACATGCGTTAATCTCATTGACAAAAGTAGAGCGATGAATGACTGGCAATGTCTGTCGGAAATCACCAGATAGTAATAGAACAGCACCACCTTGCTTGTCGTTGTTGTTCAAATTTGTCTATTTATTCAAATTTGTCTGTCTATTAAGTTCTATTTTAATTAATTAATATTGGAATTTTATATCATTCTGAAACATTTTGGAGCGCTAAACTTTTTGAATTTGGATCAGTTCAAATTCCTAAAGTACATGATTTAATATAAAATAACAATGATCAAAATTATACTAAAAGATAATTTTCCTGAACACCTGCTCAGTGTAAGAAAATTCTTAAATCAGTAAAATCGTTCATGCTCTATAATGTGAATCCAGAGAAACATGTGAGAAAGAATTGACGGTTAATAAAGTCATAAGGAAGGTACATTTGGTTTGAGATCTTGAACAGTTTTGAATAGTTTTGAAGTTCTTAAATACTTACTATTGTTGTCTGAAGGTGGTTAAATTGGGTATCCAACACTACAAAATACTCTCAAACAGATGATAATGCAGGAATGATAATAATAAAAAATATAATAGATGATCATCATTTCATCTCTTCAGTATAACAGATGTACTGTAGTTTAATAGTTTATTGAAGGCTTTAACTGATTTGGTTTCAGGGAACAGGAAATACGACTCAGAGTATATGTCCTGAGCATAGCAGAATCATTAAACATGCATGAGGCCGCAGGTGATGGCCTAGTGTCGTCGCTCAAATAATTCAATATATCAAATAATAAATATAATAATGATAATTATTATTATATTAATATATAATAATTATTACCATAATTAAACGAAATATATAATAATAATGATAGTAATAACATTCATTAAATTATAGCAGACCATCTCCTACATAACAGGCCTATTATATTGCTTATCAGTGGCATGAATCAGAAAATCAAAACTAATAGAGATTGGGAACCTAAGAAATAAAAGTCTTACCAGAAATATTTCCTATTTCCAAAGACCTAATACCAGAAGTAACGCTAAACTCTTAAGGATTCATGAACTTAAAAAAAATGAAAGTATACAAGTTCGACAACTATTCGAACTAAGTTGTCAAGATGTTTCGGTTAATCACAAGTTAGGGTGAAGATATTGAATAAGAAAGGAAAAGTCGAACATCACCACTTTGGTTTAAAAGAAAATTATTTTATTACCTAGTTTCCACATTAAAAAGAATAAACTACAATAGCAACATCGTTGATATAATAAATGCAAAACACCACTTTTCAAAAGAGTAAAAAAACTGTTCCAGATTTATTCAAACATTATTTACCTACTTTTTATGCATTATTTTTGTTTATATAGATGCTTTTATAAGTATTTTATATCAATTCTTAAGCAAAGCATACTTTGTATTTGTATCGACCACATGTACTTACAATCAAGATTTAAAAGGTTGTAACACAATGAAATCTGTAAAGTATTAATTTATCGTACCAGAAAAATCCAATTTTTGAGAAAGTACACTTCATACTTATTTTGTAGCGACTGCAATGCCCACCAATCCTTGAATCATTTCTGCTCAGTCAATTCGGATAATCGAGAGTTGAAATAATTGACGTTTGGATAATTGGCGCTCTACTTTAGAGCAATAAGTGATTTTATTGAAGATAGAAAGTATAGTGAAGCAGTTTTGGAACATGAAAAAATCGAGAACAGTTTCGATTGGCGAATTCATCCGTTTTTAAAAGTTTATACTTTTCTGTATGCTTTTACCAATGTAGGGTTACTGTCAAGTCAGTATATTGACTTTTTTTAGTAGGCAGCTTTTTTACATCGACAGGGAGTTGGCCAATCGTACAACCCGAGCCTGTTTTATTTCACTGTCTATTAGTCTACCCTTTGAAGAGCGGTTTCCAGGGAGGACAACAAGAAGGTAGAGGACGATTTTATCTCCTCTACTTATAAGAGGAATTTCAAATGTACTGAGAAGCAAATTTACAAACCACTTTCGTGTATTTTGAACCACAATCTAGTTCAAATTGTGTAGGTTTAGTTTGACCATTTATGTTTACCAAAAGTCTGATTCTTTCTGTCTGATTATTTGAGTTGATATTAAAAATATCTGTAATGTGATGACTGGCATCCTTATCTTTCAAAGCTTTACTTCGGCAATTTTTTACGAAGTGGTTTCATTTTTTGCAAAAATAACACTCTTTTCCATATGCAGCACATTCGTTTATTCCATGTGTAGAACCGCAGTTTCTGCATTTAAATTTGTTTATATTTTTAGTAGTATTTTTTGTACATGTTTGAGGGAAATTTTTCTGACCATTTTTACTCCAACGTTTCTTCTCAGAAATTTTGTTTACATCTGAAACCGTAGTTTGTGAAATTTCTAAAGCTCCCATCAGAGTTTTAGCCAACTCTACAGATTCATAAACGTTTTGCAATCTTTTAATAACACGGTGTTCATGACGTATGACGTAATTAAAGCTCCCTCATAAAAATCAACAGGAAATTGGCACTTCTCTGCCTGTTTTTTGAAATTCAGTGCATAAGTATTAATGTTATCGGAATCCTGGGTCATTTTGAAAAAATTACACCTTTCAGATATTGTAAATGACACGTCCATGAAATTTTCGTCTAATTTTTTTAATATCTCATCAACATCAAAATCGAAAGGAGCTTTAGGCTTACATATATTAATTAAAGTTTCTAATGCCTCTCCATTTACGTTGCTAATCAACAAAGCAACTTTTAATTTACTATTTTCAATGTTTGAAATTTGTAAACACGCTTGAAATTTAATGCGCCACGTGTTCCACTTAATTAGTGATGAATCAAAAGATTCTATATGATAGAAATTTAGCTTACGTGATTTCATTTCAGGTTCTGCTTCCGACTTACTAGAATTCGGCATGTTTATTAATGTTTTATTTATCCTCGTCGCCACTTTCGTGTATTTTGGTATTTGATAATAAATCACTTTAATTCTCAAATATGTAACTAACTATTTATTAAAACTTTTAAGTACATTAACACAAAATAATTGAACTGCATACAATTGATTCCTAACACTGTAATAATAATTCTGAGGTAGGTAACGTCAGGTTTTCCTCTCTCCCAGTGTTGCCCAGATACCACTGTTGCCAATGTGTCTTAGACACATCACATAACAACGTGAGAAATTTAAATTTTAACATGGTCTTTAAATGGAGTATTGGCGTAGAAAAAAAAACATGAAATAGGGAAGCACTTGGTACAGTTGATTATGTTAAAAATCTACAATGAGGTTTAAGCATAACTTTTCCGCTGTCAGAAAATTCAATATGAAAGTTGAATGAGGCTTGGGAAACTCATCCGAGAATACACAAGTTGGAAGATACTTGAAAAGGAGCCGCTAACGCCTGTTGAGGAAAGCTTAAAGAGCAAGTAATTAGGTACAACAATAAATTAAAGGAGTGTTGTACAAGTTGATAAGTCCGATAAGTTGCCCGCCAGTTAACAAAACTCTTGATGGGGCTATGGGAAGGGTTAGAGTGGGGGTTAGGCCTGCGTCAAATTCTAAAACGGAAATTGCTGTATAGCCCTCAGCACTTAATCGGCGGGCCTCTCATACTTCGCTATACTTACCCCTCTAAGTATATTTCTATTGTATATAATCCGGCACCTTTGTTCCACTTCTAGTGATCTTATAATAGCCATTGTCAGTAATACAGTCTTAATACGTTTTTGAGTAAACGTCAGAAGTTTCAAACTTTTCTTATTAAGGAGTTGTGGGAATGTTTTCCCACATTAAACTCAAAGTTTAGTAAACATCTGGTTTTTGTTAATTTGTTTTATTACTAATTCATTAATAATTTATCATTATTAATTTATTAATTTTATTTTCCAATAAACTTTTACCAAGTTTGGAACGCATATTCAATAGAACTTAGAATGTTTTATTAATAAAACGGATAACAAAGACATTTTTTTTTTTAGATTTAGATTAATTTATTGATATTTACAACTGAAATAATATTACAAGTAAATTTGCTAATATGATCAAATGACAAAAAAAAAAAACACTTGTGGAGAAACTACCCATCGTGAGCTCTCCAATAAAGTTCTATAGGAGAAGGTCTCGAGGCCACCTTCTTTTCAGACGCCTCGGAGGGTTATCAGGAATAGTATGGGAGCAAGTTGAGAGACTAGCGGATTCAAGTGTGTAAGGAGCTTAGAAGTGAAGTTAGAAGATTAGTGTGTAAGGGATATTAACATCATGATGGATGAGTTTGTTTGTGACATAATAAGGAGCATTGAGGATTTTACGATGGATTTTGGATTGTAAGTATTGGATACGAGATGGATTGGATGGTTTAGTAGAGCCCCAAAGCTCAACTCAGTATGTCCAGATAGGTCTGATAACTGTCATGTAAATGTGTATTTTGTAATTAATTGGGAGCTTAGAGCGTTTGTCCAGTAAATGTTGAAGTAGGCGAAAACTTCGAGCAGTTTCTTGCCTTTTCAATTTTGTATGATTGGATAATAAGGACAAAAAGTAATTAATAAGATTATGAATTTGATAAAATTTAAATTTGAAAATTTTTATTTCAGTTCTATATTAAATGAAGTTAATATATTTACAGATTTTCTGCACAGATTTTCTGTCTATCATCTGGGAATCACGTAGGTCCTGTCCATTGTAAGCTACTCTTCAGCAATGACGTTCTTTAGCGTATTTCAGATAGCCTATCTCCTATATTTTCTTGCAGAATCAGTTGAATTAGTTGTTATTTTTCGTTTCGGATACTATGCCTCAGATATCACATTTTTCTGATTGTTACACTTCGTAGGATTTTCAAGTCTTTTTTTCATACGTCGAATCACTGTACTGTTTGTGGCATGATAGATAATACATGATATTCCCATTAAGGGACTTGGGTTCAGTAAATGGTAGGATCCGTAAAGTTTTTAAGTCAGTTGTTGTGTAAGGAGAGTATTTAACCGTGACCAATCTCTGCAGTCATGTTTCCCTAGAATTTTATAGAGGTTAATGGAGCCCCAGAAAGTTCAGGGTCCACCTATTGCTATTAAAAGATTAAATAATTTATCTACCACAGCTGGATTATAACCCGGAACCTGCAGTTCAATAAAAATTGAGCATGCCGTCTCCGAATTCGAAGAAAATAATTTTTTCCGATACAATAAAACAAAATAAAACCAATCATTAAATCTACACCGCAGTAATTAATTTTAACATTTTGTTCTATTTGTGATTTAATTTCAGTTCAATATATGCTTTATTTATAATTCTTGCTTGGCACAATATTCAAAAAGCGAATTTGATCCATTATTCTACAAATTTTAGTTATCTACATTCACAATTCTCATTAATTCTCGACACTCTGTTCTCTCATATTGATTTCTGTTTTATTTATTTGTATTTAATCTTGCTTATGCATATTTTAAATCATCATATTCATTTCAGCCGCTTTTAACCATACTTCGATGTTGTACGAAATGAACTAAATTGAATTAAACGTAAATTTATCTCCATATGAAAAGTACTCAGGGAATTTAATCAAATTATCGCAAATGCCAATTTACGGGAAATTGAAAATCCCTGTAAGCAATAAACCTACCAGCCTTCCGCGATATCAATTACTCCATAAAACAGAGTGTAAAATATATTTTTTATTGTTAGTTTGTTATTTTTCAATGACTAAAACATATCAATTTGTGATTTATATGGATCAATTATAACAGTTAACTTTAGTTTGAAATAAATACAGTAATTGATTTCGTTTATTTTTTTTGTAAGTCAATTTAAGCTACAGTGGAAGTTCTTAATATTGCCCATCCGTGTTTGGATAGGTATCAGAGGATAGGCACCTTTTAACTAACCGATTATTCACATTATGAAATGATAAATAAAATCCTGAACTATCATGGTACCGAAAACGTTTGAAAAAAAAATAACAATAGTCTGATAATCTTTGGCATAATATCTATACGCTACAGTTTATTAATCAAAGAACATTAATTTCTTCGTCTGATGAGTACTAAAATATATTATTATAATAGGTTATGTTTTAACAATACTTGGTAAGGTCGAAGATCGTGGCCAAAAGCGAAGTTAGCCAACATGAGTACTCTGCCGCTTAAACGAATAGTTCCATAGAAAATTAATTTATTACATCATTAAAACCTCACGGAATACACACAGTAATTGTTTGAAAGTCTTGGATTGTGAACGCTGTTTCGGATTGAGGAGTCTCGTTGGACTGTTGATATGAGGTGTGCTACATTTGATCATCACTATGTTAAAGAATTATAGGCTATATTTCATTTATAGAATTTTTCAATTCCCCGTAACTACGTAGTGTGTTTTACTTTCAGATTCCATTCCTATTATTTATATAAATAATATTTAAAAATGTTATCACAAGATCTTGGGTAGAGACTTTTGTGCTAAGTTGAAAATCGTCAACTTTTCTCCCAATCAAAGGTGTCCACATTTTAGAGGCTGGGTAAGCCCCAGTCTGCAGATCCCACATGGTCCATCTATGGCTTTTTACAGATTAAATAATTTATGTGCCGGTGCATTTGCACCGCTTCGAGGGTAATGAATGTGGAAAATTGATTTGGCCATGCTGAATAATCATGTGTCATCCCTATTCTGGGTGAACTCCAGAAGGGTTTCCAGATCTCACAGAATCAATTCATAATTGATGATTATTCATGGATAATCTACAGTTGATTTCGGATATCTAAAATTATTAACCTGTGGATGATTAACAGTTACGGTGTCGTATTTGTCGTGCTTGAAAAGGTACGGTTGTTTTTTATTAAATTTTTCTGAAAATTTCCTCAATATGATAGGATTTCTGTAAGAAGTTATAGCTAATTCGCTATCTGAAAGCGATGTTTCTCCCTAAGATGAGGATGATGAAGGGAGCGATCGGGGAAGGGTATACCCTAGGAGATTTATATCGTCATTACAGAGGAGGCTATTAAAGAAGGATCCTAAGTACCTGTAAATTGTACATTTTGGCTCCTCGCCAATCCCCTTACTCTTCGCACCTCCGGATCGATCCTCCGTCTCCCGGAGTGTCCTCCAACAACTTTTACACCCTCAGCATCTCTCTCTCTCTCTCTCTCTCTCTCTCTCTCTCTCTCTCTCTCTCTCTCTCTCTCTCTCTCTCTCTCTCTCTCTCTCTCTCTCTCTCTCTCTCTCTCTCTCTCTCCCTCTCTCTCTCTCTCACTCTCTCTCTCTGTCTCTCTCTCTCTCTCTCACTTTCTCTCTCACTCTCTCTCTATCACACACTCACTCCACTCACTCCCTCTCTCTCCCTCTTTCTTCTCGATACATTGTTGAAATTAATTTATCTGTACTGCCGCAGAGGAATCTAACCCATATCTTTCAGTTACAAAGTTTTCGTTAATACTTATGACCACCTGCTATGCTCAAGATCAGCCGTTCGCAGTTATGCTGTCCTTACATCTGAGGAAAACTTAACATGGCATCTCCTAGCCTGTGCGCTGTCAGGTATTCATTAAAAAAAAAAAAAAAACTATACTATTTTAGCTGGATTGAAAAATTTAGGACTCCGATTAGTGACATCTTCATGAAGTGAAGTCACATGAATAGGCTAACAAACAAGGTGAACTGAGGCCTTATTATTGTTACGGGCGTACAAAGGAAGGCGGAAGCGGGGGATTAGCGGCTTAACTCCGTCAGCGGGAGGCGTTTAAATAGGATTAAGACTGTTCTAGATCGTCTTCTTTTGTCGGAAAAGGATTAAGAAGATTCCGGAATTGCCTGGCCCTTTCGTGTTCTGGAATGTTCGGCCTTACCTCTTTAAATATCTTCTCGTTACCAGTGGAGTAACTCAGGTAATCTACAGGGATATCTTCTCGTTACCAGTGGAGTATTCTCTGGCCCATTGCGTTGCCGAAGATCTGAGGACTTCTCGAGGGATTGCAACGGTGTTCAGGAAGAAGTTCGGCGGAACTGAGGAGCTGGAACGCCAAGGACCAAGTGTCGGGAAGGCACTCCACCAGCCGCACGAAGGACGACACCTGTTTTACTTGGTTACCAAGCGTGCCTCTGATCAGAAGCCGACATATGACGCACTGCGGCGAAGCCTCGATGACCTTCGGAGTAAGCTTCTGAGACTGCGTGTCACTAAGCTCGCTATTCCGAAGTTGGGCTGTGGATACGACGGCTTGGAGTGGAAGATTGTCAGGGACATGATCGAACAGACATTCGCCAACTCTGGAATTGCCATATTGGTGTGCACGTTCAACCCCTGGAAAGAAGGTGCGTCTCCATCAGTAGAAGCTCATAAATGCCCGATTTCTCCGGACTTGCTCTGGGGCAGAGCACTTTTAAGGAGGGGGCAGTGTTACGGGCGCCGGCAGGAAGGCGGAAGCGGGGGATTAGCGGCTTAACTCCGTCAGCGGGAGACGTTTAAATAGGATTAGGACGGTTCTAGATCGTCTTCTTTTGTCGGCAAAGGATTAAGAATATTCCAGAATTATCTGGCCCCTTCGAGTTCTAGAATGTTCGGCTTTGCCTATAAAAAGACTTCCGTCACCTCGAGTCAGTCAGTCTTAGCCTGAGAGTAGACCAGTGAAGATCTGTGATAAGTGTAATAAGTGAGTGTCAGTGTGATAAACTAGTCAGTGTTGAACCGGCCCGTGTAATAAGTGTATCAGTGAACTGTGACAGTCTCGCGAGTGTAATAAACTGTTTCTGTTTGTTACTGTGTGTCAGTTTGTGATACTTGAAGAATCTTACGGTCGGTGGACTAGTGAACTGTAAGTGTTAATTATTAGTTATAAATTGTAGTGTAATTTTATAATATTCATAGAAACTATTGTAACTAGTTAAGCTATCTAGAATTAGTAAAATCTTATATTATTGTAATAATTAAATAGGGGTTAGGCCTAGATGATAATATTTAGAATATTGTTATTATAAATTTATATTAGTTCAATAATTTAATTGTTAATAGTTTAATTGTATCCTTTTTATCATTTTGTTAATAAATATTAGTATCTTTAATTAAGGAATTGTTTAATTCATTTTAATACCCAGTAGCCCGTAACATTATGTAAATTCATACTCGCCTTTATTCGATTTACAACGTGACAATATGATTTTTTTTTAAATATATACAAATAAATAAATACTCTAAATTAGTTCACCACGTCTATTATTCACTGGTTTACTAATAAAACTGAACCAAAACGACCAAGAAAGACCTTCAAATTTGTTAATCAGCTCACAATTATCTGTTAATCATCCTCCACCAGATACCTATGAGATAGAGAAGTAGTATGAGATAGAGAAGGTAGTTATTAAATAAACTGTCCCTAACCATGGGGAAAACGAAAGGGAAAGTGTACAAAGAAAGGGGAACGGAACAGGAGCAGAAGATTGTCCTTTCCGGGGCGAGAATGGAGCTATTGTAGGACGTTGATATTGTAGCCCGCTCCGAGCTAATATGAACCGACTCAAGATTGGAACGGGAACTCTCCGATGTGAAAGGAATACACCCCTCAAGTCTCATCAAGCTAGGTTATTATACACCATCTAACAACTTCTCTATCTCATTCGTTTGCAAGCTTACTAATCTCATAGTTGCTTTTAAAATATTCAAAATTTTAATTTGTAATTCCGTTATTCATCTTTTAGTTGGCTCGTATATATAAATGTGTACTAAATATGAGACGAAAAAAAATTTTCTAAATGTTTTTAAAACCAGAAATGAGGTATTAGATTTATTTGTTTCAAAACCGTCTATAACCGTCAAAAATAAATACTAAAAGATTCCATTTCCTATCAAAAGTGTTTACAGCCATTACATCAAACAAAATTTTTAGATCTATGAAAAATCAAAAATATGTATAATAATGCAATTGGGAAAAACCACAATGCAAAGCCTTATGTTTCAAAAATTACACCTACTTACCAGTCGACGTTTCGCCTATTCAGGCATTATCAAGACACCAAAATCAAAAAGGGGTTATGTGAATCGCATCTCGAAGAAAAAAGTGCAATACATCCCAACGATCAACAGCCCAAACAGGCTCCAAACATGAGACAGCACCCTGCCACCAAGACATAACATAAGGCTTTGCATTGTGGTTTTTCCCAATTGCATTATAATAAATAATAGTGTTTCTTTTTGAGTTTTTGGCTCTATTTTAGTGTAAAAATATGTATATATATTGTCCGTATGTTCTTTCCGGGATGGACCGTGTGGCGTCGATTATGTTTGCCAAGCTTTCGCTCATCGTGTTGTGAGCTTCCTCAGGGCTAGTTAGTAAATGAAGAGCGGATGGTGGAGTCAGGGTATATATAGCTTAGAGGAATGGTCTCGGTCGAATTCTGCCTTCCCATTGGCTTGCTTGAGCTGAGTCCGTAGGTTGTGTTGTGTCCGGGTGGGTTAGAGTGTATTCGGTATTGTCATAGGTTGATGTGTTAGTCTTTTGTTTTATGGCAGGATACCAGTTTTTACTAAGTTTGTAACCGTCTTCCTTATTGAAATTATTAATTTCTTTGATAATTTCAATGGCTTCTCTAATGTGCTCCTTTATCCTTCCGGAAATTGCCTCTTCTCTTGGGAGCTGTGACGGTTCAGCTATCATTTCAGCTCTATTGAGTGGAGTGTTGATGATTCCTTCCTGCTGAGACGGATGGTGGTGCGTTGTGGCGTTAAGGTAAACGGTGTGTCTAAGGTGGTTTCCTTTCTTCTCGACCAGGATGTCAAGGAAGGGAAGCTTCCCATCCTTCTCCAGCTCCACGGTGAATCGTATTTTAGGGAGGATACTGCTTAGGTGGTGTAAGAAGCTGTCTAGTGCATCTTTTCCGTGCTTTCGAATGGCGTAGGTGTCGTCCACGTATCTGAACCAATATTCAGGTTTTTGGGCTGCGGTGGAGAGTGCCTTGTGTTCGAAGTGTTCCATGTACAGTTCCGCTGCCGGTGAGCTCAATGAAGATCCCATGGTTGTGCCTTCCATTTGTTTATAGTACTGTCCATTGAACAGAAAATATATTTCCTTCATGCATATCTCCGTCAGTCGGTACTCTTCTTCGCTCAGAAGATTTTAATAAGGTTCAGGGCTTCATCGGCAGGGATCTTGGTGAAGAGCAAATTGATGTCGAAGCTTACCAGGATGTCTGCTTCGTTTATATGAATGGTTTCGATAATGTCTACGAATTCATAGACATCCGGTCTGGAGTTGCGGATGCTGTGTTGTGTTTAGCCAGTGTGGGATTTAATTATGTGGGAGATGTATTTGGATAGGTGGTATGTAGGCGAGCCAATGGTACTGACTATGGGTCTCATAGGGATACCATCTTTGTGTATTTTGGGTTGTCCGTGTAGTCTTGGTGGGGTTGGGTCAGATATTATGAGGCGTTTGGTTTTCAGTGTCTGGCTGGCGTGTATAATTTCGTCTTTAATCGCTAGGAATTCGGAAGACCACTTAGAAGGTTTTTCTATTACGGTACTCAGCCCTTCGAGTTTCAGTTTTCGGCTTAGGCCCGAAGAAGGGTATGGTATTTCAGGGCAAGGATGATAGGAAAGTGATCCCTCCAGCGTGAGACATTCCTCAAGTTTATTGGGACAAAATGTTAGCCTTGTCTCAAATAAGTAAAAAAAAAGTTTGTTTTTTCTTTTTTAATAATCTGGCATTTTTTTATTCATATACCGTAAAACAGGGTTACTTTGGCCCAATTTTTTAAAAAATTTTAATCACACTTAAATTTTTTTTTGTAACTTTCCTACATCTAAGCTCTGGTAACCTTTATTACACAACTAAACTACCCTAAATTTAATTTCTAATGAGTTTAACAAAAAAAATTAAGTTTTTCTTTATTTTTTTTTTATTTTTTACTTGGGCCAATGTTACCCTCATGTTTGGGTTACTTTGGCCCAATGATATTTTACCTACTTTAAAGCATTGTGGAATTAGGTTGGGTGAAAGAAAGACTAGGGTTAGTAAGAAAATTCATTTATAAGACAGAAAAATACATTTAAAATTCATTTAAACATTCTTGTTTTTATAAAAAGGTACAAAAAACTAAAAATTTAAAAATACACATTTATCTTATGTCTCACTAATTGCTGACAAGGAAGAGTCCTCGTTTCATCCAGTTTTGGAGGGTCGATTATCTTCTTTATAGCAGCCCATTCTTAAACAAGGTATCCTTTACTGCTGGCCACTTCCAAAATTTGTTAGTGCGTCCCATGCACTCAACATCAGCACATTCATCCGTCACATTCACAGTTATCCCAGGAAACTTTAGCCCGTTCCATTGCACAACAACAAAATTCCCTTCTTTTAAATTTGCCTTTAAATTTCTTTAGGAGTAATTTCTGGAGGTGTATTGGTGTTTTCTTCAGGAGATTCGTTACTATCTTGAGGATTATTGCCATTTTTGGAAGTAGGTGGTACAACTGAGTCAACCAATTCCTTTTCATCATCACTTGAAAAAACGAGGTCGCTGTGGCCTGAAGAAATTAGGCTGTAGTTATCACTATCTTCTTATGTTGTTGAGATGTTATGTTTTCTTGTAGTCTTCCTCTTCAGGAATTTACCATTTACTTTCTTTTTTTCAATTCTCTCTGTTGTATTTTTTCAAGTTTTTGTTTTTCTCTTAATTTTTGTTTTTGCTTTTTTTTCATGTCTCTTTCTCTTTTCTGTTGTTCTTTCTGATACTTTTGCATTTCTTGATGTTGAATATCTTGGACTGCTCTTACCAGCAGAAACTTCCAGTTTTTGTCTTTAAATTGTTCTGGGCTGAACAACCTCTTTTCTTTTTGTTCCAAATGGTGAATGAAAGTTTTCCCAACCAGATCCAAATTAACAGACACATCCTTAGAAGGTAACCGTTTTAAATCTTCTTCTTTATTAATAAGATGTATTCCAGCCTTCTTAAATCCAGACTTATAATTTCTTCGGCTCCGTCTTCAGCTTCCTCCTAGCTCCTTGGGATCTGTTTAGAGAGTCCCTTTCTAGTGAGTCTTCGACCCACCTTAAGTTAATTCTTCAGTCACCTTAACCATAAGGGGACCATAGGGACACCCTTCCACTTGCGTGATCTACTTCTCGTAAACCAACATTGTTCTTTGTGCAAAACATAATTTACTTTGATGATGCCGCCCCCCGTAATGCATAGCAATAACTACAAAAATAAGTTTTCAAAAGCACGACTTACTTTGGCCCACAAAACAGGTGGACCAAAGTAGGTCGTATTTTTGAGGTTACTGGAGCTGTTGTTATTTTATATTTTTTTACCAAAAACCTAAACCGTAATGACAAATACAACTATACCACTGTCTGCCGTACGAAGCAAATTAGTTAATTAGGTACTTACCAAAGTTGTAACATACGTGGAACGGTTTCGAAAGTTGAAAGTTTGAGAGTAAATAAAACACGTGTTTTCACAAGGTTAAGAAATCCACAGGTCCTGATACTAGCAGACAATTATCGGACTATTTCGTGTACATCAGTGCCGACTTGGGGCTTCAGCCTAGCAGAAACTGCAGTAACTAGTTGAACAACTACTACTTGAAAGTATTTAGAGAACGTTTTATCTTTTCCTACATTTGGGCCAAAGAAGGACCCTAGGGCCAAAGTAGCCCGGTATTACGGTAACCATTTTTCAAAATGTACAGAATAATATCATGAAACTGTTGTAAGACATACAAATAATAGGGATAGTCTTAATTTATATCTACTGTTCATACGTTTACTATAAATAAACGAAAAAAATTGTTAGAAATATTTTGTTGAACAAGGAATATACTTAATAATATATTTAAAATGGAATTTATTGGACGAAAATACTGACAAACTTTACTGTAGCTTGTAATGAAATAAAGAATATAAAAGCATAATTAAACAAGGAAGTGTTGATCATTAACCGGTCTGCTTACATAAATAAATAAATTAACATTTGGTACAACACAAATACTTATTAATAATAATTTAACATTCAACAAATTAATAACAAATGTTTCTTATTTTAGACCACGCAGACAATTATTAATATTAAGGCCTTTGATCTTAATAATATTAATATTAATAATAATAATATTTGTAAAAAAAAAAACTTTAACTATTCAAGATAAAGTGTAGTACAGAATTATACAGGGTGCTTGATAACAAATTAAATAAAATTTTATTATTATCATCTGATATGTAACTTTTGAAATCCCTCTTTTGAAAAAATAGTTTATTGAGTTGTAGCATAGTTCTTTTGAAGGACCGTTATGTCAATATTTATTTGACTGAGACCAACACAAAACAAGTTTTTTGTTAAGTACATATATGTATATTGATATTGATAAAATTCAATAAAATGTTAGTTTTTTCTGACTAATTTTGCGAAATATATTATGTAGAACGGCGGATGCTTTGAATATCTATTGTAACTAGGTTATTAGCCATCATTGTTTCAATTTGAAGATAAAGGACCTTAAGAAGACTTGTTTTATGATCTGACGAGAGTAAACAATGGGTTGTGTTATGTTATTGATGACAGCTATAAATTTGGGATGATATCCTCTGAAGAAGGATAGGCATTCAATTCCACTCCTTATCTGTAAGGTTGAGATTTTTTAATTACAGATTATATACGTATTTTCCTGAAATAGTTTTTCCAATTGGCAAGTTATAAGACATAATTAAGGAATAGGCAAATTTCCATAAAAAAATAGTCACCAAAACTAATTGTTTAAAAATTGAATCCCTATTATTATAAAATTGAAATGAATCAGGTTTAATAAAGTAATTTTCGAATGAATCTATTACGACTTCGATTCTCTTCTTAAAAAAAAAGAACCTCCTGAGGCTCACCAGCCTCTATAAAGTGGTTATTCATAATTGGGAAGTAAAGCGTGGCGGTTAACCGATTTCGCAAAACCGTCTCTATCATGTACTGGACGCAAGACACTCCTTGGGTTGTAGTGTTGAAGGTGTTTTATATATATATATATATATATATATATATATATATATATTAAATACTAATTTTTAGATATTACGGTTTAATGAAATGGCGTATTCCAATTGAATAAATTAAGGTGTTTGCCAGGATATAAATTTTATTATAAAAAGAAAAAAAGTATAAAATAGACGGTAAAAATTTGAAAAAAAATCTTTCAATTGGTTGATCTGTGATTTATTCTCCCAGCAGGAAAGATTTAAATGTATTAAGTTTTTGGAAGAGGGGGTGTAGGGGGGGGGGGTAAAGCACAAAAGATAGCGATCCATCAGGAAGGTCGTTAGGAATGTCGTTGATTAATGCCCGATCTGAAAGAGGAGAGGTCTGGGGTTGGGCACAATGGAACTGCTCTGTGTGAGGTAGTCATCTCCCAACGTTCCCTGGATTCGGAGTTACCAACTTTAATATATTGTATTATATTTCTTTTTAAGTAGATCCGTCATACCAAGGAACCAATGGACTAAATAGAAAACCAGAAGTTCTCAGTGAAAAAAATCAGCCAAAACAATTTTTGATTAAGATGGGTCTTCTTTGATTTATATGGGTGTTTTCTTTACAGACTGCGTGCTTAAGAACTCCAATTGGCACAGAATGTCCGAGGATACTGCACAATCTAGAAATCCACAAGCGTAGAGATGGACAACTAAGAGCTCTTAAGCATAATAAATCATTTACCTAATAAGAAAATATATGAAATATAAAGAAAAATTATTTAAAACAAATATAGGAACGAACTGATTTAAATGATGATGATTGATTGAATAATGACGTATACAGACAGCCCTATTGAATAGGAACATTAGTTATTAACGTTAAAAAAAAAACAGAAATAAAAACGTACTACTCCAACCCAATGGACGAATGAACGGTGTTGGGTTCATTACTTGGTATTGGGAGGTTTTTACTAAAATAAAAAATATATACACAACATTAGGATTATAGCTCAAATAGTTTAGAAGAGGTATGCCATATGGTATTTCTAATATTGAGAAAATTAACGAAATAAAATTTATTTATGGTTTTCATTACTTGATGTATTAATAATCATAAAAAGAAAAAATGAATAAACATACAGCTAAATTATTTTTAACAGTACAAATATTTATTTTAAATAATTATTAACTAATAATTTAACGTTATTCTAAGCATTTTAATCTAGTTGGATGAAAAGGCGAAGTAATTTAATGATATATTAGTGAAAGCATCTTCTATATATTACTTACTACAATATACTATAGTTCTATTATTGTTTCTATTAGTATTACTACTGTACCCATTCACCAATGTTTGAGGGTTTACCCTCAATCGTCCAATTTATCTAAAATATTATACGGTTTAGTTTGTACATAAACACGTTGATAATGGTCTAAAATAACACAATCTATAATAAAATAAGAAAGATATGAAAAATGAGAACTTTTTCCATACCTCTTACTTTTAAACATTCTAAATTAATTAAAACAGACTTACCTCTTTGGGAATAATCCATGTAGTAAAACCAAAACTAAACACTTGCATGAAAGTGAAAGACAAATCGATCTCTGATCCGACCGGAGCCTTGTAAGGCCAATGATATAGGTGAGTAATCCTCATGAGTCATCAACAGCATCATTGACCTTGGAGCAAGGCTCTATCTTGTCTAAAGTGTATAAACTTCACTCTGTTGTAATTAATAATAACATGGAGGATTCATTGAGACTTCATAAAATGAGTAAACAACTCTTGATTTCTTTTTGAGAAAAAAGAGGGATATCTCGTAGTTTAGCTTACCATATAATAAATAACCAAATAAATAATAAAAAATACAATTCCCATATAATATGATGAACCCAACGCACTCCAGAGACTTAGTTTAGTTTTTAACAGAGTTGGGCAGCAGTTAACTACATTTGTAATTAACTACACAAACAACTACTTAAGAAAATAACTTTAAGTAGTTGCAACTAAAACTACTCTAACTAGTTGGTAGTTGGCAACGTGCAACTACTATTTGTCAACTATCAATTATGTAGTTGCAGTTTTGAGCTACAACTACAGTAGTTGGAAAAAGTAGTTATGACGGCGAATACCAACTAGTATTTGTAGTTGGAATTACGGAGCTACAACTACAGTTACACTTCAACGAATAATTCACACTACACCTTTTTGCAAACTTTTAGCTTTTGTTTCTAAATAGTTACATAATATCAATTAAATAATCAATTTAATATATTTTAGTTTTATCGCACCCGTTATTTTGCCAAAGATGCAAAAAATATTATTTGGAAAAATAAGTAGAAGTTCAATGAAAAATTGATTTATTCAATTATTATTATTATTATTTATTTAGGAGTACCATTTGGCTCGCGACTAGAAAGCAAGGGAGACAATAGTTGAATTATTTGGGTTTTTTATTTTTTTTTTGTTTCTTAGATTGCAGAATGTGAAATGTAACTAAACTTATATTTTGAAATTTTTTTTGCAATTCAGGGTTATATTCTTAACCTGGAAATAGACTATCTCCATTAAGTCTAAAAACCTTGTATAAAAGTATGGATCCTTGGAGTATGGAAAACCTTGGTAAAAAGTATATATAAAAAGTTGGATCCTTGTATAGATACACTATCTTATACAATCCTATACAATGTCCAATACAATCAAGTTGGTGTGAAAATATCCTAAAAATAAAAATTTTCTAATTTTAATAATTGTTTTAACATATAGAAATAAAAGCTTTAAAAACTATAAAAACCTATTTTCTATTAGGTCCAGCTGCTAGCTGTAGTGCAAGCTTCTAAATTATGAGTCACCATTTCATGGACACACAATAGGAGTCTTTTGTTGTATGTGGACAATCCCTCCTGTAGAAGCTTCTTTATTGAGCACGCACAATATTACATAAGCCTCTATATAAGATATTAATTTCGCTCTAATACCATAAAAAAAATGAGTAATAAAAATTTATTAATATTTTTCCTCTCATTTTCAATGTCATTACTTCATCTCGGTATTTGAGGTAATACTCAAATGATAATAGAACAATATATTATTATTTTTATTTCGGTTCAGAAACAAAAAAGGATAACTCCAGAATTTTAAAAATGGTCTTTTTCACATTTTTCGAATCAATTTTATGCTAAATTTTCAAATCCCGAATGATACTGTGTAGTGACAAAATTGCTTGACTAAACTACCAATAAAATTTGAAATTTTAAAAAAGTCAATTTTTGATTTATACTTTTTGGTCCTGTACACTTTGTAAATAACAATATTTATTATTTGTTTTGTTCGTTATAGCTTAGTGCATATGTATTCTTGGAGTTTGTAATAAACATGCCAATAACAATTCTCTGTACTTTAGTCGTTAATAGTGTGGCATGATATTAAAATGAAAGACTCATGTTCTGGAAAACCCTCCTGGGATTCGCGACACACCATCCATAATGAGAGGGATCACCTGTAGTGAAGTGGTTAGCGTAACAATCTTCTATTCCTGGATCCTCAGGTTCCTAGCCCGGCAGTTGGCTCTAGAATTTTTAACATATTGCCGCCCGCTAATGTTTTGCTGAATTTCACTATAAGACCGGTGATTTTATCATATATCAATATAATTGTTATCATGTATAATTTAATATCAGTTTACTATGACCGAAGATTATCACCAAAATGAGATTTCTCGTTCCCGGTCACCAACAAATATCTAATGAAAACGAGAAATCTTCAGTAAGTAAAAAATCTTTGGTAAAGCCACGCTAAATGACAATTTTGTGTCTTTGCGATGTCAGGTACTCGTTAAAGATCCCAATTCTAATAATACCTCAATTGGAAAGCATAGAACTCCAACTGTAGCACCGTCCGATTAGCCATAGCAGCATAAAGTGATGTTATATGAATACACAATCTATATAGTGGTATAGTGACCACCTGTTTACAGATACTTATGGTGTTACCTATCAGGATCAGTCCTTCTAAAGATTGGGTAGGCTTGTTAATTACTGACCAGATCTTTTGTACTCAATCCGTATACATTACTGAAATATAAGTTCGTTAACACTGTGCTTCTTAATGGAAAAATTCTAAAATATATGATAATGAATTATTCTTTACGATTAATATTACATTAGTCGATAGGTTACTTAAAATATTTAATTATTGTATTTCTGGACGATCAAGCCCCGGTGAATAAGTGGTTAGGTCGCATTTTCTCCAAAATGAGTTTCTTATACTGAGGTTAGCGGATTTTTATTATTTTCATAGATGGTAAGTGGCTTAGTCAGGCATTAACTGAAAAATAATTTATTATTTATATTAAATCTCCATGTCAAGATTAGAACTATGAGAATGAGTAAGGAACAAGGATCCTTCAATAGAGTTAGCTCTCTCTGGACATAATTGGACCTTACCGAGGATGCAGAAGTATCCCTTCAACTTTAAATTGATTCAAATAACATAAATATCCTTAATTTATATAAAATATTATATTATTGATTGAAAATGCTTCATAAATATATTATTTGCTTGGGGCCGATCAAATTAATTACATCATGGATTCCATGAAATTTCCTGGTGCTTTTATTTATAAAATGCAAACGAAGTTGGTGTTATATAATGCTATATATATATATATATATATATTAAAAAAATAATACGTAGGTACTTTTTATTGTTAGTACAATTTATTGTATAAAGAAAGTTAGATTTGCAATGTGAGGTAACAACTCAGCGTTATAATAGACTTTATTTTTTGCAATTCATTAATTTACGCAACCTTTTATATAAGATGCAACATTGCAGGGTGATCATGATCATTAATACAGCACATTACATTTATAATTATTCTTACCTAACACAAAATTTATTATATTGGGGCTCCTAGCTACGGAAAAAGCTACTCTAAAAAATAACAAAACAAAAAAAAAACAAGGTGCGTAACTTTATATTTTCATAAACCCCAAGAAGAGCAAAGATAAAAAGGAGACTTGAAGACCCGGCTCTTACACAAAGGGATACCTTATATTAAAACTTTCATGGCTGGAAACCTCACTACATTTCAGTTTTCATGAAGTCACTCCGGAGGGGAAAATCTTGATGCTTGTCTTAAATATTTCGTTAACCCCAAGAGGGTGCCCTTTCAGCCAAAATGGCGGTGCCACTTAACCTGTATTCATTCTTGTAAATGTTTAACTTCATAATAAGTGACATTCCGGTAATCACGAATTATTTTTTGTGTACCTTCTGGGTGCTTTTACATGCAATGAAAGCGAGTAACTTCAGTTTCAGAGAAAATTTAGACTAAAAAAAATATTTATATATACAATAAATTCTTTTACAATGTATGAATAATGAGGCTTAGAAATTTATGAAGAATTTCATTGTTTTATAAATAATTAATTACTCAAAATAATTAGTATACATTATTATATCTGAATATTGAAATCTGCGGAGGAGAACTGTACGACCTGTATAAGTGGCCTAGAACAAGATGGCAGATTCTGGGGTAATGCTGGACACCCATCAGGATGATAATGCTTATATATGAAGCCTATAAGGGCAAAACTAGTTGATAATCTTTCCCCGAAATACGGGGTGTTTCAGGGTTAAATGGCCAAACTGAAATTTGAACTAAGGACCACAAAACATGAAAAAAATTTCCTATGAAGGTATGTCCGCAAACGCTTTGTTTAGGAGATATTCACATCTAAAGATTTCATTGTTAAGAATTATTTAGGAATAGTAAATAAATAAAACTTATTTTATTTGTCCCAACTACTTTATTTATTAAATGTAAACCATTAATATTCATATTAAATGTTCAAAGTGATTTCCTTGTTTTGAGGTCCTTAGTTCAAATTGTCAGTTTGGCCATTTAACCTTGAAACACCCTGTATATGGGAGAGCAACATTGACCTCGGAATCTATCAGAACGGTTATCATTATTATTTTTGTTGATATCCATTATTATTACTGATCCTACTCTGATTTGGTAATGAAGACTATGCTTGCGAAGTGCTTGAAACCCTACTAGTTGAAGCTTAAAACGTCATTCTTCCCAGCAGAGTGCAGATTAACAAATTTTGCTAATCGGGTATCAAAAACAATTTTATTTTAGATGGGTACCAGAATCACCAATCCGGATTCATTGCCTTCGGATTAAATCCAAAAATGATATACAAATAATCTACGAATAATTCTATACAATTTATATTTTTTTAATCTCAAACTTATAATAACCAGATGAACAAGCTTAGCGAACCCGATACCACCATAAACTTCTATCCATGGACCGCTACCCTAACTCGCAAAACCACCCTTAAAGCAATCTTCCCATAATGCCTCAGTTAAGCTCTTGGTTTGCCTACCTGTCGGCTCAGCATTAATTATATTTTTTGGGGAATTCATTTGATAATTAGCCCAATAACTTAGCAAACCTTCCTTAATTTTCGCATACTCAATCGTGTAACTCAAATCCAGTGGACTCGTCCATGCTAGAACTTCATATTGAACCCTAAGATGTGGTTCGTTCTATACAATTACATAGATATAAAACAGTTGGAACATTATTTAAAACTATTTCATTAGATAAGTGTTCTATAGTAAATTTTGTAAACCAGTTCTTAACAAATTGAAATGTTGGGAAAGCTGATTGCTGCAAATGTAAGACCTTTTAATAAATCACACAGACATATATTGAGAGACACATTATACTAACGAGACCCAGACAAAAAGCCTACTTTATCTGCCGGCACGATAGGATGGGAGCGACTGTTCATTTCCCAGAGGAAACAACGATAAACAAAAATACGAGCGCGAACAACAGTGGCACCGTTCAGTCTGCAGCAATTGCCCATGTCACCAGGCCTTACAGGTCGTATGAATTACAAAAGTTACACGTTCAAGTTTGATATACCATGCTGTAACGAGAGACAAGGGTTATTGACCATTGAGTTATTGAACCATAAAATTAATTATAAAAAAAAAACTTCCCAATACAACTCATAAGAAGTCATGGGTTGAGCATATGGTATAGACTAGTACTGTTTTTATAATAATGGATGTTCAATCGCCATGTTCTTTTCCTGTTTTAAGTTACCCACTTTGCAGAAGCTGGGTGAGCCCCAGGAGAGTTCTTAGATTCCATAGTGTTCATCCGTGGGTGTTTAAATATAATAAATAGTTTATCTGAGTAAATCAGTTTATATTAAATAAGTTACCATGCTTTCGATGAAATAAAGTAAATTGTTTATAAGATGGGATCCTCTTGTGGATCACTAAGCCTCTATAAAGTGGATACTTATAATAAGGAGAAAATATCTAGCGGTTGAGCGTGATCTAGGACAAATCTTATCTCTTCACAATTGCTGTACAAGAAACAGTAAAGTCTCTACCGTGTAATGTACTCTAGACCCTTCACAGGTTGTGGTGGTACAGTTTTTTTTAAAATATATAAAATTGATTTGTAACCAGGAAGTTTCTTCAACAGAGGCACCGTTCAGTCTGCAGCTGTCCTCCATGTCACCAGTCCTTACAGGTCTTATGAATTACAAAAGCTACAGGTTCAAGTTTGATCTACCAAACTGTAACGAGAGACAAGGATTATTGACCATAAAATTAATTATAAAAAAAAAACTGTCCATTACACTGGACTAGATAAATGGAAGTCAAATCCCGCTGCGGGCAAGACTTTTATTTAGTCTGTTTGCAGCCGGAGATAAATCATATATGATCAAGGACCCCTCCTGGGGCTCACTCAGTCTCTATATAATGTTATAAAAATAAGGTAACCAAAATAAGGGGGAGGGGAAATCTGGCGGTTGATCGTGGCCTAGGACAAGTCACCTCCTTGCAGAACCGTTGTCCATGAAACAGTACAGTCTCATGTACTGAACCTCAGACCCGTTCACGGGTTGTAATGGTACTGGTGTTTTTTAAGCTTCTTCAACGATTCCCTGCTGTATGCAATGTAAACTTCCTTGACCTCCCCTCTGATTTTATCTAAGAGCATTAAGAGATGTATGTATGTAAGGTAGATGTATGTATGTGATAACATCACTGTTATAACCTTCAGTGTTTGCTTAGACTTTGATAAAACACATGTGCTAAAGTTTGTTAGTTAAATTAATTTTGTTAAAAGTGTTTAATTACTAGTTTGAAAGAACGTGTAATTTAATTCCTTAATAAATAAAGAATAAAATCACGTCAAAACAATCTTACAAATTAAATTACAGATTTTCAACTAGTAAGAAATGGATTTACTTCATGCACAAGTAGTTAAGAAAGCTGAGGAAGAATTTGTTATTCAACGTATATCCATTGATAGAAATACTTGGTATTTAGTGCCAGAAGAACTTAGAGATGTAAGTATCCACATTTTTTTATTAAATAAAAAACCCATAAAAAATGCAATGTTTGCTATTAAGAACCAAACAGGTTATAGAACAGTTTCTGTAAAAATCGATGAAAATATAAAAAAAGAATACTTCGATGAAGCTGATAATGTTTGTTTTAGAGAGTTTCCCTTAGAAGAATGCGACCCAATATCAAATTCCTGGGTTGCTAAACCTGAACAAATAGAGTTAGAAAATCGGATTAGACAATTAGAAACCCAATTATATTTAGATTTAAAAGAAGAGGAAATAAAACTTCATCAAATCGAAAAAAAATTTGTTATAGAAAAATTTGAAAAGAGTAAATCAGATCCTAAAGAATGGTTAACTAAATTTGAAGAAGAGTGTAGCCGCTTCAAGGTAAATTCCGATAATGGAAAGATTCAAGCTTTGCGTTTTTTTGTCATGGGCCCAGCAAAAGATTGGTTTGAAATAAATCTAAAGAAAATAGGTGTAAATGGTCATTGGAATACTTGGAAAGAGTCATTCTTGAACGTTTTTGTTGATAAAGGCTGGTATATTGTTAGGAAAGCTTTCAACTACAAATATTTGGGTGGGTCTTTAATCGATTACGCGCTTATAAAGGAGAGGTTATGCCTAGAAGTAGAACCTAAGGGTACTGAATTATCCCGTATCAACCTCATCGTTTTTGGATTGCCGAAAGAAGCTCAAGAAGAACTTGATAGAGAAAAAATTAACACCGTTGAAGACTTATATGTGGAACTCCGAAAACTAGAGGACTCGTTTTCTACAAAGAAGAAGGAAAATCCGTCAAATCCTAGATCTAAAATAATTTCTGGCCCGAAAAGTTTTCAGAGAGATGAATTTCACTCAAAGAACAAAGTTCACAGGACAGCATGTTCAATTTGTATAGCTATTGGTTTTCCGAATCGATACCATCTCGTAGCGAAATGCCGCAATCGAAGTAAAGTTTCAGAAAAACTAAAATCAAACATGACTGAAGGATCTTCTGAGATTGACGACTTAGAGATATTACAAACAGACATGAATGACAAACATTTAAACTGAAGAACCGGGCGATTATTATTATTCGATCTAAATTAGATCAGATGGAAAAAAATCAAATAGATGATAATCAAGTTTTAATTGATAATAATGATCCCAACTATTATACTCAATTAAATTTTAATGAAAGTTTAAAAATAGAAGAATTCGACGTCAATTTACATCATATTGAAAATGAGGAGCGAAAACAGCAGATTTCAAAGCTAATAAAAAAGCATAAACACATATTTGCAAAGGATAAATTTGATATTGGGAAAGTGAAATCAAAAGAAGCAGAGATAAAATTATTATCTAATGAATATGTTACTTGTCGACCGTATAAATGCTCAATTCCAGACGATGAAGAAATACGAAGTCAGATTAAGGCATTATTGCAAGCAAAAATTATTGAAGAATCTGATTCTCCGTTCGCTTCCCCTGTAACCCTCGCGTTCAAGAAAGAGGAGAACAAGAAATCACGCTTGTGTATCGATTTTCGCAAATTAAATAAATTGGTAGTTCCAGAAGTTTTTCCATTTCCTACGATACAGGACGTAATCGACAAAGTTGTAAATTGTAAATACTTTACGGTTTTAGATATTAATTCAGCATTTTGGTGTATTACACTAAAAGAAGAAGACAGAGAAAAAACTTCGTTTATAACAAAATAAGGAAAGTTCATGTTCAAAGTCCTTCCATTTGGTCTGAAAAATGCTCCAGCCACGTTCCAGAGAATCTTATCAAACATTATCCGAAGAAATGGTTTGGAAAAATTCTGCATCAATTATATCGATGACATTTTGATTTTCTCTCAAACCTGGGAAGATCATCTTCAACATATCGACAGATTTTTGCAGGTGGCCGACGCTGAAGGATTCAAACTAAAACTAGTCAAATGTTTGTTTGCAGCTAAATCTGTTAAATATCAGGGTCATACAATTTCAAAGAACAGAGTCTCACCAGCTCAAGGTAATTTAGTATCAATAAAAAACCTACAAAGTCCATCGGATAAAACTGAAGTAAGAAGTGTTTTAGGTTCAATAAACTTTTATTTAAGATATATAGAAAATAGTTCTCAAAAACTGGAACCATTACATCGATTATTAAGAAAGGACGTGAAGTTTGAATGGTCCGGTGATTGTGAAAAAGCTTTCAATATGATAAAAGATTTTTTAAGTACGGGCCCAATACTGTCAATTTACGACTATAATAAGCCCGTCTTTATAGAAACAGACGCCAGTTTTAAAGGGATAGGCGCTACTCTGAAACAGCCACAAGAAGAAAAAGAAGCCACAAGAGACCGCATTATTAAGGAATACTGCATCCTGTAGCTTATTATTCAAGGAAACTATCGGAAAGGGAAAAACGTTTAAACATCATTCATTTGGAATGCAAGGCGATCAAAGACACTATAAAATTTTGGCAATATTATTTAATAGGACGCCACTTTACAGTATGCAGCGATCATAAGCCATTAGAAAACTTGAAGACTAAGGCCAGATCAGATGAAATTCTTGGCGATCTAATTCTTTATTTATCACAATTTAATTTCAACATTATTTATAAAAAAGGCAAAGAAAATATTCTAGCCGACTTACTATCAAGAAATCCGGTTTTGGAATATTTCAATAATGAAGATGCAATCAGGATCGTGAACTTGATCGATCTACCTCAGATATTAAAAGACCAAGCTGAACACTTTCCGGAGTTAAAATTAGCAAAACGGACTGCCTATAAGCAAGGAATGATCCTTAAAAGATTAAAAGGCAAACTGAGAATATTTGTTTCTCCAAAATTAGGAAATGAAATCATCCAGCTGGTTCATGATCATTACGGTCACATTGGTCCAGCACAGATGATCGCCACGATTCGGCCGCATTATTACTTCAAGGGTTTCGACAAAGCAATACATAACTTCTGTAAAAGTTGCCAGATTTGTGTTAGAAATAAAGCCCGTCGCAGTCGAGCTATCGGCCTTCTCTCACAATTGGGTCCTGCCACTAACCCATTCCAAATAATGTCACTTGATACTGTTGGAGGGTTTTCAGGGAATCGGTCACCAAAGAAATACATGCACATTTTGGTGGATCATTTCACCAGATATGCATGGATCTCAACGAGTAAGGGTCAAAGCGCTCACGACTTAATTAATCTGATTAATCCGATTGCTAAAAATAATAATATTTCGATCCTATTAGCCAATTAGACCAATATGCTTCCATAAATTCAACCCATTTTAAAAATTTTTTGGAAAAAAAGGAATACAGATTGTTTTTTGTTGCATTGATCATCCAGAATCAAACGGGCTTAACGAAAGACTAAATCAAACGCTATTGAATCGTTTACGATGCAAAATAAACAGTGAGACAAATAAAGCCTGGTCGATTTTCGCAAAGGAATGTGTCAATGAGTATAATGATACAATTCATAGCTCAACACGATTCGCACCATCATACTTACTCCTTGGGAAGAAACAGGCTATATCTCCTCTTATCGAAGACAATACATCTTCCTTTGAATTAGCTTTTCAAAATTCTTTAAGGAACTTTCAAATAAATAAGGCGAGAACAGACAAGAATAGGAGACATCAGGATTTCAAGATTGGCGATTTGGTTTACATCGAGAACGGAAACAAATTAAATCGCAACAAACTTGATCCCATACGAATTGGACCTTTTCCAATCGTCCGAAAGATTTCACCAACATTTTATGAAGTCGCAAGTGGAAAGAAAAAGAAGATTTCCAATTTCTTTCATTCCAGCAAGCTGCTTCCTTTTTCTCAGTGTGAATCGTCTTCAGAGGTGGAGGTGTAAGGTTACTACATGTGATAACATCACTGTTATAACCTTCAGTGTTTGCTTAGACTTTGATAAAACACATGTGCTAAAGTTTGTTAGTTAAATTAATTTTGTTAAAAGTGTTTAATTACTAGTTTGAAAGAACGTGTAATTTAATTCCTTAATAAATAAAGAATAAAATAAAATTGACGTGTCAAAACAATCTTACATGTATACAGATATTGAGGGGAGTTAAAGAAGTACTATAGTATATTATGAGTATAGTTAACAGTAGTTACTAAGTTAGCTCTAGAGTAGTCACTAAGTTGTAATGTTAGCCCACAGATAACAATCTACCCAGTTAGTTCATACCTGAAAGTCACTTTCTTTATCGTTCAATGCCACGATAAATAAAATTCTTTCTTACAATTCATCTATTGTTACAACCGTATTTGAACTTCTGCCAACAGCCAAATTCGAACCCGAAAGTCAGAAAAACTACTCAGTACTCTTCACACAGAGCTACAACGCTTCTCATAAAATTAATACACTTGGAAGCAATAATTAATCTGTTTCAGTAACTGCTAATATATGATATTGCAATATTATATCAGAAATACTAAAAATGTTGCGTGAAATGTGTCAGTAAGGGGGAATCTCAATGATGATGTTCTCAATACTTTATTATTTTTTTAATGTATTAAAAAGTAGAAAAAAGAAATGTATTAATTTCAAGATAACCAAACTTTTTTTTAAATTATAAAGACCAGCAGGTCTTATGAAAAACCCTAACTCAGATGAAGTTTCATCGTAAATTTTGCATTTTATAACTCATATTTAAAAGCAGGAGTTTTAATTCGGCACTAGCCGGACGAGAACTTTATTAAATTTATCCCCTCTTTAATTTTACAATCATAAATTGTTTTAAAATAACAACGATGATATTATTGAGCTAATAAGCTAACTACTTAGCAATGAATCTTTAATTCATACTTACCAATATTTTACTAATATTATAAATGTGAAAGTTTGTATGTTTGTCTCTCTTTCACGCAAAAATTACTAAACGGATTTGGATGAAACTTTACAGTAATGTAGGTTATACATCAGAATAACACATAGGCTATAGCAATCGCTGATTAGGGAGGGCACATGCTCCCCTGGCAGTTTTTTAGGTTCTGTGGAGAATCCATTATAATACATTATTAAAGACAAATCACAAGATCATAATTGTTAAAATAACAGAATGAACATAAGTGAAACTATTGTTTTGATAGCCTACTAATCTTACTAATATTATAAATGTGAAAGTTTGTATGTTTGTCTCTCTTCCACGCAAAAACTACTGGACGAATTTGAATGAAACTTTACAGTAATATAGGTTATACACCAGAATAACACATAGGCTATAGCACGCGCGGATTAATGGGGGGAGCACCTACCCCCCCTGACAGTATTTTAGTTACTGTGGAGAGTTTATTATAGTACATAATTAAAGGCAAATCAGACGCTTAGCATCTTGAAATTTGCAGACAGGTTTTTTGCATAATTTAAGAAAGCAATTCGGCTAATTTCTAATTCACCCCCAAGGGTTTCTCCTTTAATATAATATGGGTTCAACTATTGTATAGAATCCGTCAGTTTTGAAGTTAGACGTCTGAAATTTTGGATGTACGAGTAACTTATAGTTAAAAAAGAAATTAAATTATTTATTTAAATGTTCTTTCACGAAACTTTATATGGCAGACCAAATTCCACGCGAGCGAAGCCGCGGGCAAAAGCTAGTATTTATATAAACTTACTAAATGAATTTTCCTTTATTAGATAAAACAGTAATTTTATTTACAGGATATGATGTGAAATATAGTAGACGTTATATAAGAAAATGAACTATTTCTTCTTTCTTAATCACCTCCTAATATAACAGTAATTTATGAAGCAGGACAGTATCTACCATGTACTGGATGCAAGACCTTTCATGAGTTATAATGATTAAGGTTTTTAATAAATATAATTATAATAAGTAAACCAAATAAATATAAGGAATTATTTAAATAGATTTTACCTTCATTGCTTATTTCATCACTATTTCAAATGTGATATCATTTTTTCAAAATAAGAAGAAGAAAATGGTCCAGGTGGAGGTAAAACAATTGCTCTTAAGTACGGGGAACTGTATATTGGAGAGCCAACGTTTCGACTCAGATTGCAGGTCTTCTTCAGGGATAAATATGCAAAATACGGACCACTAAAATTACATTTGGTAAAAATAAAAATATATTTTAGCATAAGTAATTTTTATTTACTGCATTTTGTATATTTATCCCTGAAGAAGATCTGCAATGTGGGTCGAAACGTTGTCTCTCTAATAAAGTTCTCGCTGCTTAAGAGCAATTGTTTTTACATCCACCCGGACCATTTTCTTCCTTATATATACACGGTCAACTATTATTATTCAAGATCCTTTCAAAATAGTTTAGCTTCAAAGAGTGTTATAAAAAAGTCTGAATTTTTAAATAAAAAATAAAATAATTTAAAATTTTTTTAAAATAAAAAACGAATTATTTCCTTTTCAAAATTCAATTAAAATTGGGGTTCACTTCAATTTTAGAATTAAGGAATCTTATTGTAAATGAAATTCGAAAAAGTGAGTTTTTTAAGTGGAGTGCTTAAGTTATACAAACACCTAACTTGAATATATCTTTTAGCTCATGCGAAGAAATTCGTTCCGTGGTAAATGCGTAAAACTCTCATTAAATTTAAATCTAAAGTAAGAGCTCCTTTTTTGAGAGAACAAATTCTAAACAGGCACTTGAGTTCGCATAGGTGAAGTGTAAGTGTTATAGAGAAATTAATTCCAAATTGTTGATTATATATAGGCTTATATGAGTTAGTGTTACAAGGTTATACACTTGATGTGCTTATGTTATTTAACCCTCAAGTACTGATATAGTATTTCCTTGCGCTAGTACTGACAACTGGTCCCATTGATTCCCACATCAACGAATATGCGATATTTTTTTCAAATTTCAGTAAACAAACAAGAAATAAGATCAATGAAGGAATTACTGACTATCAAAAACTAAAAATTTTAAAACTTGTGTATTTAAAACGAATTAATTACAACATATTTAATTTTGATTTTAAATAATAAAAAACCTATTAATGAAAAAAAAACTTTGTAAAATTAAAATTAACAATATTCCCAGCAATTGACACACAGTTTCTTTGAATAATCCAAGTCTATTGTTTTTTGCTATATCACAAAGGAAACATATTTTCCTCTTTCTTTTTTTTTGTTAGGCATATATAACAATAGGCCTAATCTGTCCCAAAAAATCGGGTCCTAATAACTATTTTTGATTTGCAAGATCGGGGCTTCATAATTGTAACATAACTACAAATAAAATAAAATAATGTGTAAATTTAAGCATAATAAGAAAAAAATTTAATTTTTTGATAACATTTATAAATATAAAAGTATCACAGATTAATATTAATTTATAAATATCAAAGATTAAATGAAAACTTACCTTAAAAAAAAACAAAGAAGTCGCTACTAATAACTACTGAGATATGGTCCGCCGACCAGGCGTTGCTTATATTTTATATACACTTTAGAACCAACCTTCCACTTTCACATTCATTAAGGTACTAGCTACATAAGAAGGTACTGAGTTATACGGAGATTTCCCATGATTGGTATGATGGAAAATTCCAGAATATAGGTATCAAGAGGTTCCAGGGACCATGTATCAGTACTTGAAGGTTAAGTATTTACTTTCGTAATATTCAGTGGTACAATATTGTTACCATCATGCTCTAACAGTGAAAACAATTGGTGCTGTTTAAAGAGAAATGGTTCAGAAGGGAGGTCAATTCTTCGAGATCAACCGCCATGGTTTTCCCAATTAAGGTTAATCACTTTGCAGAGGCTGGATGAGGGTCTGTAGATTGCATACGGTTAATCCGTGGCTGTTAAAAGATTAAAAACGTTATCTGCCACAGCCAAATTTGAACCCGGGACCTCGACGACAACTCAGCGCTCTATCGCTGAACCTCTCCACTCCAAGGGGCTGCAGATGGAGTTTCAAAAAATAAAATAAAAATCCTACCTATAAAGTAGGACTTTATGAAACCTAGTGCGTACTTATCTCGCATTACTTTATAATGTATTTTATCTTTGTACCCCTGGGAGAATTGCCTTTTACGCTACGTGAGAACTCCTTAGAGAGGCACAGCATTTCTTCTGTTGTAATAAAATTGGGAAGAGAGAGGGAGGGGGTTGGAGGTGGGGGTGTTGACATAGGAGCTGGCTTTAGAACGCTCTAATTGGCTCGGGTCCTGAGGGCTTCCTGAAAAATGTACTTCTGCCACGTCCTCAGGGCTCTGGAGAAACAGTTTGGACAAAGGCTACGAAAATAAGACGCCAAAATGTCTTCTCTCTCCGGCTAACTATCTCATTATTACATCATGTAAGTTCTGTTTTACATGATGTGGTAATGAGATAGTCATCAAGTAAGTTCTAATTAACACCGTATGGGTTTTTTGAAAATTATAATCTTATATCGAGTTGATAGTTGATTTGGTCACAAGGGTGCAACATTGCATTCTTTATGACAATAACTATACGGAAGCATAACTATACAGAAAGTTTAATTTATTTATTTTAAGAACTATATCTGCCAGTTTAAGATAAATTATTAATATAGTTACAACCGCGGATCGACACTGTGATCTACAGACCCTCCTGGGACCCAGTCTTTATAAAGTGGGTACCCTAAATTGGGGATCAAACCTGGCAGTTGAGCACGATCCCGGAGATCACCTCTCGGCACAACCATGTCATAGAAACAGTACAGACTGAAGATGTACTGAACCCTAGATTCTTTACTGTTGAAGTGGTGGTGGTTTTAATTATTTTTTGTAAGTACTGTTATTGTAATTAATAAAATAAGAGTACCGATCTTTTTAGATTTAAAAACATTGTATTCAGGAAGGGGAACCTTTATCTGAGAGTATTATCACACTTAACATCAATAGTAAATGGATTTGGGTGATGGGATTGTAATGTTGTAGTACACAGAGAGTTATCCATACTCATTGATTTTTACGCATCTTAAATTGGGGAGAAGATGTGGCGGATAAACTTGACCTCGGAAAATTCACTTCCCTGCTCAACCGTTATCCTAAAAACAGAACAGTCTCTACCAAGTCCAAGACCCTTCATTTTGTTGTAAAGGTGTAGAAAAAATACAAAAGGAACACTTTCTTGAACAATTATTCAATTTAATTTTAAATGATGTACCAAATCCCAAAAGATGGGCCTTTAAATCAATACATGGTAAAGATCAGAATCAGAATCTTGTACTCGCTATTCATTGGTTAAAGTTTAATTTTTTTTTAAAGAATAATTTATTGATATTTACAACTGTAATTATATTACATCAAGTAAATCTGCTTTATGGACAAAGGATATGAAAAAAAAAACACTTGTGCAGAAACTATCCATCGGTAGCACTCCAATAAAGTTCTATAGCAGAAGGTCTTGAGGCCATCTTCTTTTCAGACGCCTCGGGGGGTTATCAGGAATATTATGGGAAGCAATTTGAGGGACTAGTGGATTCAAGTGTGTATGGAGCTTGTCATGGAAGGGTAGGTATGTAGTTTGGGCCAAATCAGCAACATATGGGATATTAAGATCATGATGGATGAGTTTGTTTGTGACATAATAAGGAGCATTGAGGATTTTGGATTGTAAGCACTTTATACGAGATGAATTGGATGGTTTAGTAGAGCCCCAAAGCTCAACTCCATATGTCCCAATAGGTCTGATGTCATGTAAATGAGTCTTTTGCAATTAATTGGGAGCTTTGAACGTTTGTCCAGTAAATGTCGAAGTAGGCGAAAACGTCGAGCAGTCTGTTGTCCTTTCAGTCTTTTTAGGTTGGATATTTAAATTTATTTCTGTAAGGCAAAGATCCATTTTACCTCACATTATTTTTTTTCTAAATTATAACTTTCGGATTCAATATGGACTACCCAAACTGTAGCCTCGTTGTTGAAGCCATACATAGATCCTGTCTTCTAAGTTATGAGGACGTTTCATGGAATGAATGTGGATTTTGGCTATTACGTCAGTCTGGCATCAATGATGGAACGTCGACTTCTTACTCGGAGGGGAAAGAAGATTACTATGTGATAGTTAAAGGATTATGACGCTAGGATGTAATGGTGCCATTTAATTTAACTTCTGAATAATAAAAAAAACCTTACAAATAATGAGATAAATTTGTTTGCTGCCTTTTTACTATTTTTATTTTGATCCCTTGAATACCAAAAACATTTTACCGGCAAAAAAATCCAATTTTCCTCGTGAAATTACCCCTTAATCGTAATCCAATAATGGTACAGGTTTTTATTCCGAGAATTGGTGGAGCTCTACAATATATTGCTGCAATTAGTTCCATCGCAAACCCCTCCCTCCTCATTCGGTAATGGGAAGTGAAACGATGTAAGTTATTTTTTTCCATTTATGAGCGAGACAGTTGCCGGTAATGGATAGTAATGCAATGCGTGTTTAAGTAATGCAATTATAACATCGGGGCAATGACTAATTTGCTATAGCTAATCTCATTATAGGATTATTGACTTTTCGCATTAGTCGCTCCCTTCCCTGTGCTTACTGTATATGCAGATACATTGAGTTTACTACAAGCCGAAGTTTGTTGGCTAAGCAGAATCCAATCTTAGAAGGAAAGCCCAGAATGATCTTGGGCTCAGTAAATGACAGAGAGTGTACTGTTTCTAAGATATGGTTGTGTATATAGGCTACATCCGAGATTATACTTAATCTACAGGCTATTCTCCCAATCTAAATAGAGTACCAACTATATAGAGGCTGGGTGGATTCAGGAGGTTTTGCAGATCTGGCAGGGTCCATTCTTGGCTGTTTACACATAAATTTACGTTATTAGTAATAAATAAGGCCCGGATTTTTATGCATTTGCATATTATTTTTATGCTTTGTACATCACGTTTGAAGGTTTTAAAACGTGTTTTGGGCCACAATTATTCGATTAGGGTAACTTTTATTTTGCATATTCGTGCATATTTGAAGGAAAATGCATATTTTAGCACAATTAATCGGTTTTTTGCATATTTTAATGCATTTTGTTCTATTTTAGGTTTTATGAGTTCTTAGATGTGTTTTTGTAATTTTTAAAAACGATGGATCAATAATAACATATAATTCAATAACAGAAAACAATTAATAATTCAAACCCTCCGCCTCAAAACCTTCCCCTTTTGTTAAAATTCTTAGAATCCATTTCCACTTTTGGTTCTGTTGCTCCTCTATAACTAAGTTTTGTTTTAGTTAGGTTCGAATTATTACACCGTTAACATGACGAAAGTTAAGGCTAAAGCTAGTGAACTTGTAACCAAATATTTACGCGAATTCCCTGACAAAACTTTTCGCAGTGAATCGGGGTTTTTATTTTGTAACAGTTGTGATAGAGTGGTTTCGACATCCCGAAGATCGTTAGTAATGGAGCATAACGAAACATAAAGAAAACCTACAAAGAAAAAACTATTCATCCAGACATTTATTTCTACATCATTTACATCAACTTCGACTTCCGGTAAGCCGCAATTTTTCGCTGATTTGACCCGTATTTTTTTTTGAGTTTTTGAAAAGTATACTGGACTCAAAATGCAGACAAAAGCACTATTCGAAAAAATTATCTCCCTGATATTTACAAGGAGACCATGAATAAAATACGCAACCACATAAAAGACGTACAATTGGGGTGTCCATAGATGAGGCGACTGATTCTCTGGGAAGGTACGTGTCCAATAATACTGTTGGAAAGCTGTAAGAAGTCTTATCAAAACCATTTCATCCAAACGAAACTGTCAGAAATGAATTTGAATATGTAGACTTGCTGATTTCGAATGTCAAAAAAAAAAATCCGAAACCGCAATCAGGGGTAAAAGTATTGAAAGAAAATTACCCAGAATTAAATTTACCACCGGAATCAATAATCACAAGATCGGGAACCCTGGCTAGATGCATCCCACTACTACTATCAACATTTTGATAAGATCAAAGAGGTTCTTTCCAAATTTGATGATACAGCATCTGCAATATCATGATCAAAGAAATTAAAGAAAAAACAACTTTAAAACAAAATTTATGATTAATGTCGTCAAATTTTGTTTTTTTACTTGAAACAATAAAATTACTTGAAAATCTTTTATCAGAAAGCCTGAAAAAAGTAGATGATACCATACAAAAAATAAAAAGCGTACAAGGAACATTTGCTTCAAAAATCACACAAAAAGTTCAACACGTTTTCGAAAACAACCCTGGGCTAAACCAGATACGATCCATTTGCGACATTCCAGAAGGAAACTTTGGAGAAAAAGATATGTCATTCAGCCCTAGTGAAGCATCATGTTTTAAAAGAGCTCCAGTTACATCTATCGACGTAGAAAGATCATTTAGTAGGTACAAAACAATATTCCGACCTGATCGTCAGAGCTTCACATTCAATAATCTAAGGATGTACACAATTTCAAATATTAATTTGAAAGAGGAATAAGCGTTTTGTAACTAATTTTTCATATTATAAAGATGTAAATTAGAAATTAAAAAGTACGTAATACATTTTTTATTATGCATTTTTATTTAGTTTTGGCTGCTTATTTCCCAAAAATAAATGCATATTTTATGCACATATTTAAGGATTTTTATTGCATATTAATCCGGGCCCTAGTAATAACATTATCTTCTTGCCTCCTTCGAATTATTATAAACTCATTTTTTACGTAGTATACCCAAACCACCAATATAGCATCTATTATTCCAGTCATTCATGCTCCGCCTCTAGTTATATCTAAATGGGTTGATTATTGCTTAACTGGAGGCCTGGAAACCAGAGAAGCCTAAACTTATCGCTGATAGCTCCTTCCGGTTAATTAGCTGAAGAGTTGCCGATTTCCGTCGACATCGATTTTCGAGTCTCTATCGATAACCTAACTATGCATTTTCGATCTTGTTATCCAAGATCTGAGATATAAGAGGGAAAAGTTGATGAAAAACGAAATTCGTTAACTCTTTTCTTATTTTTATTTTGAATAAAGAATAATTAAAGTGTCTGCCATTTATTTTAAAGTCAAAAGAATAAATTAGTTAAACAATTAAATTAAAATCGTTCGCAAGTCGACCTAAGAACGTTAATGGAACGAAACTAACATTGTCGTCCATGATGTAATATTAATGGATCAAAACGATGATACTAATACTAACATTGATATACTAAGATACTGCTAACATACTAATATACTTATAATAAGATACTAATACTAAGCAATACTCGCAACTTGTTATTCGCAACGGCTTACCGTTAGTCAAGAGTGAACGAAAAAGAAAGAGGAACCAAAACGGGTACCAGAAACGAATACTAGTTCCAACGGTTCAACGGAACGAGAACGAGAAAGATGTTAGATCCGAAAGATATTAGGAGCCAATTCTTAAGAGTGAGGAAGGTCGTGTGTAGCAAATTTTCATAGTAGCTAAATAAAAATCATATTTCTGCCCATGCAACATTTTGTAATAGCATCGACGGTAAGGGGGGTAAAGATCAAAAGCAGACTCTGAAATTGACTTTTTCACATTTTTCGCTTGTTTAATAAAGCAAAGGTTCAATTTCTGACTAAAACCTTGGATAAATAAGAAAAAAAGAGACGTCTTTCCTGAACTTGCAAAGAATGTGAAAAAGTGAATTTGCATATTGGTACGGCAAAGCACCCTTTATTAATGACGGTATTGTAATTCTATAATTAAAGATTAAAACATTTTTAGTTACGTATTTGATTTTAAATTATCTATTAATTCCGATAAAAGTTCATGATACAATTCAAAATATGACCATTAAAGAAAAATATTGGAAATGGAATATCAAATAAGTAGTTTCTGAATAAAAAAAATCAACCTAAACAACTGCTACTGAAGTCTTATTTGAATTGGTATATTTGAGTTCTTTTATTGTTCTTTTAAATTAGTGTATCGAGTTAATATTTAATTTGTAATAATCTCATTAATAAAATTAAACATAAACAAAATGGCAACAATTACTGTTGGATTGCTTAACGCTTTTCTTATTTCTAGTGCATGGAGTGGCTCAAAATATAACTATTAAAAAAATCCCTGGGTTCAAATCCCACTGCTGACAAGACTTTTATTTAATCTATTAGTAGCCGGAGATGGATCCTATGGGTTCTAGGACCCTCCTGAGGCTCACCCAGCATCTAAAAAGTGGATACCCAAAATAAGGAGGAAAATCTGGCGGTTGATCTAGGACAAATTGGACCCTGCACAACCGTTGTCCAAGAAACACTACTGTCTCTACCATGTGCTTTACCCCGGACTCTTCACCGGTTGTAGAGGCACAAGTTTTTTATTTCTTATTGCTACACCCCCTAGTTTTACATCCCCTATCCTAATTTTCCACCCCTTTTCTTAGCTTTACAACCCCAACTCCACCAGAACATCATTCAACACTCAACGCAATTAAAATCAATGAAGATAAGCTCGGAAGGGTGCACTTCTTAAGACGGGTGACATAATGGCCCTTTTAGAGAGGATACAATATCCATAGAGGAACGGGATTGGAGGGCAGGAGCATGAATAGGGAAAGTAATCCACCGGCCGCCCTTCCTTGTCTTCTTTAATTGGCTTTTTAATGAACGCTTTCACAGCTTCCCCTTCATTGGCTAGCTCAATTGTTCTAATAGCATATGCAAATTGCTGGATTACTGCCAAGGCTATGTCTCAGTTTGTAAACTTCATTTGCTTTTTTTCTTAATTTAATTGTTGTAGTACAAGTTCACTCCATTTTAGGAGAATTTACCGCATTATTTTGACCATATAACCTACTCATTTATCAAAACATGTCTCCATAAGCAGACTTATTTTTTAAATATATTTTATTTGTTTGTTTATTTAACGTCACTTAATGCTGCTCTGACTAACCGGATGATGCTACAGTGGGAGCTCTAAATTTTACCTGTACAGGTTAAACTAATTAATCCTATGATGGGGATTTTTTATTAGGACCTGACATGACTCGGGGCCTCCGTTTTTATGATAACCATTTTATCACTTATCGCACCTTTTTTAATATTTTGTACGTTCACTATTGGGAATTTTTTTCTCAATTTTCTAAGGATTAAAACCGTAATGAACGTTTTAATGACTATTCCAGTCAGCCGTTTTTAAAAATGAAACTCTTACTCTTTAGCCAATAATTTAAAACATAGGTAAATATCTGAAAAATCAAACAATGTTTTATGGAATATAAAAAAATATATTTATACACATAGTATAAATAGTTTCTGTTATTACTATGATAACGGTTGACCTGAAATTGAACACTAGAATTTTAAAAAATATCGTTCACGTTTTTGAGAATGAAAAATAAGAATAATTTTTTGACAATGGAGTTACAAAAGTTATATTCACGAAAGTTACCGAGTTTTTATTTCAAAATCGTGCAGCCCAACTAAGGACCACGAACATATCATTTCTAGGCCCCTTTCCTTGTTTTTTTTTCCTTTCAAGACATTTTGTTTTTCCAGAATGAAAAGGTCGTTCCTATTTTTTAATATGGCTTGTCTTTTTTCAGCTTTCGTGATAATTATATTTCGGATCAGGTAGATTAATCGGGCTTATTGTTCAGGAGACCTTGTCCCCTAACAGGACGTAAAATCATCATGTATTTCGTGTTCAAACATAGTAATCGATACATCGCAGTGTTATGTAATAGCAATAACCGCTTATATCTGCTAGCAAGATTTTTTATTATGTGGCGTCAAAAGTTTACCCTATCAGAATTATTTCTATTTCTATTTTTTTTTATCATGCTAATATAATTTTATAATAGATATTTATAACACGACGATTTATTAAAACATAAAACTTTAACCGGACATATATATTTTTTTAATAACTAGATTGTATGCAACTTCCGTAATTTTCACCAAAAGTATTCTTGTAGCCTATTGTTCGAAGCCCATGAGCATAGACAACTCGGAATACCCGCCTATTGAGGGCCGGAACGGCCCCCGCCCTAGGACATTAAGTACTGATCCGGGCACTATGGGCTATATAAGGGCTAATCCGCTCAACCAGGATCATCCTCAATAGCCCTACTCCTATAGTCCGGTCCGGTCCAGTCTCCATCTCTTCCGCGCCTGCTGGGGATTCAATCAGGCTTTATACTAGTAGTTCAGCCAAAGTTCTTAGGTATTCGTAATCAGCCTCATTCATTTGTAATTCAATTTTTTTATTAATTTAACGTCACTAAAAGCTTATATGGCTCATTGGATGATGCTACTGTGAAACATCTAATTTTTTCTTATCCAGGTAGAATTAGGATGTTGGACATTAACCAGTATCCTACATTCACTGGCGTGGGACCCCAGTTCTACGTGTCTTCGGACGCCATGGCCAAGGAATTTTACTCCCTTCTTAAAAATCATAGGGCCAACTTCCGAGCTGCCGACCCGCTACCATGGTTATAGAACCTTGTTATTTTGACCACCAAACCACAGCCCAACAAAATAGAAAGATAAATACAGACGGCGGCATAACAGTGAGGTATATGATCAAGTTAAATAAATATCGGATGTTATGAGGAAGAGAAGAATTGAGATTTATGGCCATTTGCTAATAACGAAACACTTACTAATGACAAATCGGATTTTACCAACAATCAAGAAAAGACGAAACCAGCCTGGTTCGAAGAGGTAGACGAATATTTACAAGAGATTGGGATTTCTTCTGAGGTTATTATTGAATGCAAGAGTTTCAGGATGGAAGCTAAATGCTCACCGAGGTTTTCAAGAAAATAAAAACCATGGACGGAGGGAGAACTGGGAAAATATCAAGGCTACATAAAAAAAAAAGGCAGCTGAAATTAAGTGGTTTTTAGGAGGCCAATAAATAAAAAATAAATAAAATTAATATTGATAAACCTTAAATAAAAAACATAAATTGAACTAAAAAGAAATGATTTATATATTATTAACCATAGATGAATTTGTTGAAGAAAAGCTTCTCAGCCAGGAAGTTTTATTTTGTAATAGTTTATTGGCAAGCGGTATTTATTTATGATTATTTAAGCATTTCTATATTAAGCAGTGGGATCACTAAGCTCTGAGTTTCTACGGTAGCGATATTAAGCCACCACAAGCAGTTAAGATAACAGAGTCGCCCATATACACCGGCTCTTAATTAACAGGGCACATATGGGCTTGGTATTAAACCGATCTAGTGATTCCTCTCTCATATTCATTGGCTCAAATTGGTTTTGGCGGATGTCGATGGGGTTTGGTTGAAATATCGAAAGCGGGAATTCGCCAAACTGATTAGAAGTGATTTTTATTTTTCGTTATATTTAGATATTTTTTCTTTCTTTATTTAATATTATTTTAAAAAAAGAGTAGAATATGCAGATATCTAAAACACACTTTTTATTCCTTAAGAAAAACTCAAATATGTCTAAATCATAGTCTTAGTTGGCTCCATTTGCTGACAAAAAAATTAAACAGTAATATTGTACGGTTAAATGTTCATATATAAATATACAACCGCCAAACTAATAATTTATCACGATCACAAGGGCATCGACAAATATTTATTAGGAAGCGTAATTTAACATATTTCAAAAATAAATTTCAATGATCAAATGAGGAGTTATACATATTTTTTATAGAGAAATTCCCTTACAGAAGTTTCAGGTGAGGATCACTAAGAATCTATATTAAAAAGAAACAATATATTTCTTGCAAGTCTTTAACTTATTTTTTCTCTATATTAAAATTGAAATCTCACAAATTATGTTTTATTTATGAAGGTTAGTTATTAAATTAAAAAAAATTATACCACTGGCTATAGTAATAAGGAATTGATTAGAAAAATTTCCTAATTTTGAATTATGGTCTAAATACATCATATATCGACGAAACCTTAACTCACTCATTATCAATTAAAAATGTTTTTAATATAAACATAACCTTCCATAATGGTATATATTTATATTCGTACGAAAATATACCTATAATTGTTTGTACCCATACAGAAACAAAAATATGATTTCAATTTTATATAGAAACAAAAATGTTCTAATGATACATGCTCTCCTAAAAATATAAAGGTTTTCATATTCGTTGTTAACATAAAGATCACATTTTTAAAAACAGAAATCACTTTACATTTTTATTTATTTTGAGAACTGATGATCAAACCTAGGTAGTTGGCCAATTATCGTAATCCAAATTCATTCAATATATTTTCCATATATATCCATTAAGAGCAGAGAAAATAAATTACATATTCAATGAGCTATAAATATCCATTTTCATAGAATTTTAGAAGAAAAAATATCTACAAATTCTCTGTTGTTAGAACGTTCCACTAGTAAATAATTTCTATAAGTAGATAGCCCTATGCATTTTTCCGATAAAAGGAAATTTTACTTTGAGAAACACTTTTATTCTTGAAAATGAATTGCGTTATAAAAAATGACATCGTTAGCTAATCCACCAACAGTTATCTAATGCTAGAATATTGTTGGTGTCGAAATTGAAAAGTGTCTATAGGTTTGTAACATCATAGGTTCATCACATGAAATTAAAAAGGAACCTGAACCACTTCCACCCACAAAGTCTTGGGTTCAGTATGAGGTAGATGCTATACGGTTTCTATTTTAGCCTATTTTGAAAGTGGGTTATTTGTGGAGACTGAGTGAGCCTGAGAAGGATCTTCAGATCCCAGAGGATCCATCCCTGTTGTTCACAGATTAAACAATTATCATGCCAATCTTAATTTATACATAGATTTATTATTTCCACTAAGATCCATCTAAATATTTCATTCTTAATATTTCTTGAAAGTGCTAGAAATTAAATGGAGTCGTTAGATGATCTCCAATCTGCTAAGAACTACATAATCATAAGATAATTTTAATTATTGAAATTGAACCTATCTTAGCTCCTTAATTATACATCTTGTCAAAGAAACATATTATTTAAACTTGGATAAGTTGTTTCCTCTTCGACTCACCCTAATATGTCTCGACACGGTAGGAAAAATGCCTGTTATAAGGGAATGGTTCCCCGGTTGCAGACAGCTGGCAGGTCCATGACGCTACATGTCCTTCCAGTTCTTTTTCTCATCCTTCGTCCTCCTATCTCTTTCCTTTCTTGATATGTCTAACCTGTCTCTATTACAGAATCCCTCCAGTCCGGAAAATTAATTTTCTCTCTTCTCGCTCCACATACTATGCGTTCCTCCTTTCTCTCCAAATGTCATAAGATGTTGCAGTGAAGAACATGTTATTCCGTGGATTACTTTACGAGGGTCTATAACATCAATGACATTTCTTTTGTAATAGATTTTTTCAAAATGTTGAAATTTTCACTCGTAAGCTAAGCCTCAAAACTGGTGGTATGGTGGGGTTAGGGCCGATCTCGGGATGATTTGAAATGCACCCGCATGCCCCAAAATTATCTCCAAGGGTAAACACTTTGAGTACCTGTCCTGCCAGTCTTATTCCTGCTGTGGACGAGAGGGTTTCGCAACAAAAGTTGAGTCAAATGTCATTGTTACCCGAATTCCACGAAAATTCATGTTTGGGGTTGACGAAAACCCCACAGTACCATTCATGTACTCCATCGCGTTTTGTAATAGATGTTCCTTTTCTTAGTAATTCTCTAATCTATTGCTATTAATTCGATTATAAATTTCCATCAGGTAATATAGGGAAAATGACTAGTTAATGTACTCTCAAACGTTTGGTCCTCCAATCTTTCGCTGTGTTATGTCTCAAATGCGACTGAAGTATTTGTTACGTGCACTAAGGTTTGATACAAAAACTACTCGTGATGAATGGAAACAAAGTGAAATATTTTCGTGGCATTTCGGAAATTTCGGAGTGTTTTTTGTGAAAACTGCCAGAACAACTGCACTCCTCCAGAGTAAGTTACTGTAGACGAAACACTACTGAGTTTTAGGGGAAAATGCCACTTCCAGATGTACCTTCCTGCAAAGCCTGACAAATATGGCTTGAAATATGTATCATTGTGTGACGCTCGAACGTTTTATTTTATATATTTTTATTTGAAAAGAAGATCCTACTTAAAGTAATGTTCAATGAACATTCTTCCCCTTGTAAACATCGCAAATTGTGAGAACGCGGGGATATGGGATCATTGAAGAGAAAGGATGTGTCTGACCAAGAAGCGAACCAGGATGGCTCAATTGGTAGAATACCATGACAGATATATGGGTGACCCAGGTTCGAATCCTGGTCTTGGACATAGCTTTTCTTTTCAAATAAAAATATTTAAAAATTATAACAACTAACAAAAAAATAAAATAAATAAGTTTTATTTTATGTTTGGAATTCCTTATATTGGGAAAAATACCATAAAACGAATAAAAGGTGATTTACTGGTGCCTACCCAGTATGTTCTCATATTTTATTTGTTGTATAATCATTATAATGAGTCTAGTCCAAGAATAAATAAAGATTGTATTATTATTACCATGTTATGTTTTCTTGCTATTGCGCGTTGAGCATGTAAGATAGAAGACTGATAGTTCAGCCATCTAAATTTCTTTTTTTCGAATATTTAGAAATTTGCTAGCGATTGTGGTTACATCGGAGGGAACTGATTGTTCAACCTCTCTTATCACATCAAATGTCAATTTTAATTCATCTATACCTGCCACTGTTGATTTCAGAATCATCTCATTGGCGGATATTATTATCGGAGTGGTGATGACGCTATACGAATTATATAATCCCTATTTCTGGTATTATACTTATAGATAAAATCCATACGATTCGCAATAAACCATTAATAATAGAATAACAATTGATTGTACATATTTAAAACTTCTTGGTGTGGTAGGGGTGGGTCCACTTTATTTAATACGTTACCGGATGCTTTAGGCCACCACACCATCGACACCGTTTTCTTCCCGGTGAAAAAAAAAGAGGTACTCCAACTCGTCGGAGGTTTAATTTAAAAGGCCATTTAAATTCTTGCAGGGCCTGATATCGGAGACGAGGACCTCGAGGGTGACCGCTGGCACCGGGCCGATAAATCCCTCGAGATAGGAAACTTGGGGTATTTGTTAAAGGGGTCCTAATGAAGGTCCCCTGGAGCTGGAGAAAAAGTTTTGGAAGGAAACAGCGATTAGCATTTGGCTTCGTCAGTTATTTGGGGCCACCTCCGGGGGAGGCGACATCTCTCATTTGGTTAAATTGTCACTATCTTCATCTCACTGTCTTCATTCCAGTTAAATCGCTTTCCTCGTTAACTGGCCCTTGGTTATGAATTTTTTCTACAGTTTTTTTTTATGCTAGGGTACATGGAGGGAGAAGTTAGGTCTTTTAATAGTAATACTTTTTTGAGCTAAATCATAAAAAAAAATTATAAAAAATCTTCAGCTATCTGAAGTAAAAACAAAGTAATTATGATAACACTATGTCATGTTCATGTGTTGGTAGTTTGTTGACAAGTTTTAGGGGTACTTTTCTTGAAGAATAGAGAGCTAGAAATAATATTTAGTTTGTTAAGGTCCATCAATTTAAATCTATAGCTAATGGTTTTATTTATTTCCGCTCAAATAATAAATATTACTTAAGTTTTCCCCGGATTATTTTTATCTGATACAAGGGTGGTGGCAGAAGTTAGAAATTTTAATGTTAATAATTTTTATAGTTATTCAACATTTTTAAGTAATTACGATTATATATAATAATAATAATAGTAATAATAATAATAACCTTTATTTGTTGATAAAAATATAATAAACATATTTAAAAACTTTCCTTTTTTTTTTCTATCTCTATTCACATATGAACAAAATCAACCTTTAGTTGAGGTTTTAAGTTCGATTGTTTCTACCTGTCACCCTTGCAACCTCACTAAATAATGTACCTGTCCCATCCTTTTCCACTCTTTCCTATCCAATGCTACTCTCTTCCCGGCTGCCCCCCACCGCAGCTCTTCTTCATCTCCTTGTCCCAGTCTGTCGGTGGACGTCCTCTCTTCCTTGGACGTTCTCTCTTGGATACCAATCCATAAGTTGCCTGATCCATGTTACAGCATTTCTACTGATGACATGTCCGGTCCAGGCCCACTTCCTTAAATGGACTTTTTCCATAATATCTGGGAGATCAGTCCTTGATCTAATCCACATATTTGGTTTTCAATCTTGTCTAGATATTCCAGGAGGTATCGCTCCATACCTCTGACTGTTAGTCTCAACTTGTGGCTAGTCTTCTTGTCAATTATCCATGTTTCGCAACCGTTGGTCATGACAGGAAGTACAGTGCTCATCCAGAGTTTCCTCTTGACTATAACCTATATATATCCTTAAGTTAGAAGAGTGCGCGCCATCCTTGAGTACATCGCCTGTTTATTTCTTCTATTTGCCCTTTAATAGATATAAGATGCCCGAGGTATAGAAATGATTCTATATGGTGCTCTCCTATAATTAAATCTCCGTCAACCTTTAATGTTACATATTTACAAATCTTATAGTTTATTTTGAGCCCTAGGTTTTCTCCTGCTGCTATCAGTTGTTTTGCCATGGTTAGGATTTCTTCTTTGCATTTTCCTATTAGTACTTGATCATCCGCAAACTTTAAATAGTTCATCCATTCTCCGAGAATTCTTATTCTTTTGTTTTGCCAATTCATAATTACGATAACACTATGTAATATTCATGTATAAATGAAAATACTTAAAATAGTTAGTTATTAATTTTTAAAATTGTTTTTTCTTATTTAAAAGAAAAGTGGGCATGCAATATTTTTTATTTTGTTAGGGGCCTAAGCGGTTAAATCCATAATGAATATGTTTTTTTCTTTTTTTCAAATTAACAATATTTGTATTATTATTAACTGTAGAAAATATCATTCACAATTCTATAAGTTTTGTGTAAAATGGCTTATTAAGCTTTAATACAAAGATAAATTAAAATATTATCGACAGAATACCAATTTGAAATAGTTATAATGTCAATTTTAATTTGAATAAAACATTTTAAGTTAATTGCTTCCTGATCCATCTTAAACTATAAAAAATATTTCTTATCTAGATGAAAGGAGGGCTAAAAATAATTATTGTTTTGTATGAGCCTCACCGATTAAATCTATAACTAGTGGTTTTATTTATGATTGATGAAATAACATATTACTTAATAATAATATTTTCGTAGATATTGTTATTTGTTTTTTTAAGCATATCAACAATACCATAATAATTAAACCAATACAATTAATAGTATAATTGCAAGCTAATGTGCATGTATAAATTTTTAATAATATATATATATATATATATATATATATATATATATATGATTAATATCAGCATAAAGAAATTATAAATTGATAATCATTATTAAAAAGGGGCATACTACGTTTGTGCACGAGGAAAGAGCTAAACTCCACCTTTAAGTTTATATTAATTTCTCAAGAGGGAAAAATTGGACATATAATGATTGTGCTTTTAGCCATCGATTTACTTAATTATTATTATTTTAAAAAAATATTTTTACTACATATGTATACCTTATTAGTACGTAAATAAGTTACGAGTACATATATAATATATATAATATGTATTATATATATATTATAATATGTCATATGTTTGAAATATAATATTGGAGTACTGTCACGGAGAGAGAGGCCGGGGCAAATCTTTTCTTTTCAAAATAACATTAAATATGATTTTCGATTAAATTTAAATAATTATAATATTTTTTTATTGAGTTATTCATTGAAATTTACTACTGTAATAATACAATACAGTAGTATATTTCAACTGATAAAAATATCAACTTAGAAGGGCACGAAACCATTTTCTGCTCCGAACGAGAAGTTTCTGAACGAGAAGTTTTGAGTGAGAATGGAGTTTTTCGTGAAAAGACTGGTGTCGGGTTCAGGTCAAATTAACAACAAATGGGACATTAATTTCATCACGGATGACTTTATTCCGAACAGAGTAAGGAGCATTAAGGATTTTACGAATTTTGGATTGTAAGGATTGGATACAAAAGTAATTCGATTGCACAGTGGAACACCAAAGCTCTACTTAATAATTCCAAATAGGCTTTGTATTAGTCGTCTATATGAGTCTTTTGTAATTAATTAGGAGCTTAGAGCGTTTGTGTGGTAAATGTTTAAGTAGCCTAAAACGGGGAGCAGTAATTATAATCATTACATAATTTTCAGGTATTATTTTAGTTTCGAAAGATAAGGCATTCTGTGCAATAATACCTAATATTTTATGTAGGTTTCAATCCCAAAAATTACATTCTGGCTCTTTAACCTTTAAGGAAACATGTTTGCGAGAGATACTACGTCAGGAAAGGCACAGGTGCCTCACATTTATTCCGTTATGAGCCCGCTTTTCCATTTTCTTTATGCTCTAACATTTCCCTCGCTGGAAAATGTCAGAGGTTTCCTCTGCACACCTGATCCCCGCCGCCTGCTGCCAGTGACACACCTCAGCTGCAAATATCATATTTTAGTTACGATTGTTGTTCTGCTAAAGGGAGCTTGATTTTTCAGGTCAGGGGCCGTGCCCGTTGTAGAACCTAAAGTGGGGCATTCGAAGGTTGAACTTATCAATATTATAAAGAAAAACTAAATTAAATAATTAATAAATCGACAATTTTTTTTTCAAATCTCCATTTATTCGTATTAAAAAGAATATTATATTTATTTTTAAATAAATTTACAAAATATAATAACGATCTTTAAATCGATGGATTGTTTTAATTAAATAATGGGAACATGAAACAATTTTTAAATACTTTTATTTTTAAGAGAAAAGATATGCCCAGAGCCGGGATTCGAATCCGAGTCTCTACCAACTGAGCTATTCTGGTTCGTATCTCGGTTGGACAAGTCCATTTCCTAAATAACTATTGTAATTTGCTATTACTACTTCATATTATAACTATTAATAATACTTAATTCTTTTTTTTTTGTTTAAACATTTATAGTATTAGTTTCTATTTATCTGTTATAGAATTAAAATCACTTCTAATCCTACTTATTCTTAGTTATGAAAAATTATTTGTTTTAATGTAGAATATGTAGTAATTTAGTGGTATTCTACTAATCTTTTAATTCCTCTTTATCTAAAAGCGGATTCATATATTTTAATCAGCATCTGAAGCACATATATATTGCACATAATTGTGCAATGATTATTAAAACATATATATTGTGAGAAGCAAGTATTTTATTTCTTTATTAACTTCTTAGGCTTAGTTAATAAAGAAATAAAAGACTGAAACTCAAGATCTAAATATTATATATATACACATAAATTGAACAATATTATATTTCAAACATATGACATATTATATATATTATAATATATTATAATATATATATAATACATATTATATATGTACTCGTAACTTATTTACGTACTAATAAGGTATACATGTGTAGTAAAAATATTTTTTTTAAATAATAATAATTAAGTAAATCGATGGCTAAAAGCACAATCATTATATGTCCAATTTTTCCCTCTTGAGAAATTAATATAAATTTAAAGGTGGAGTTTAGCTCTTTCCTCGTGCACAAACGTAGTATGCCCCTTTTTAATAATCATTAAATGATTAAATAAAATGCTCTAGGGGTCCTCCGCAGGTTTTATATCATTAACTGTCGTCCGAGGAATATCATAGATTTTGGCTAAGATTGAAGCACTTTCACCTTTTCGTTTTATTTTCCAGGTTTTCGGTGGTGTCACCGCAATCAGCTGTGCCCGGACAGGGGACAGCAGTCCTAGTGTATCTTGGTGGTAATGAACCCGCAAACGTGACACTGCGCCTTCTATCGAGCCGGGACTCATCAGAAGTATTGGCACACAACACTGTAAAAATATCAGGTGAGACAATAATCAATAAATATTGATTTAATAGCTTTCTATGAGTAACGTAAAAATCTAGTCAGCACCCTCTTAATATTTTTAACACTACAAATATAATCATGGTATTACACAAACTCCACTATCTATCATGTTGTTGTCTACATTTTAAACTATGAGTAACATAATAATAATTATCTATGGGTTCTTTTACAACACAATTATTATTTTAAAAAAATAATTAATAATTAACTTAATATGTTTCGCTTTTAATCATTATTTATTTGACCATCCTGTTAAGTAATAAATTAAACATTTTAATTAATAAACTATGCAAATAAAAACAAATGTTATGAATTTTCTGTTCTGTTTACACTGTATTGAGAAACATAATAATAGGGTGTATAAAAATAAATGACCGCATTTCAACTAAACATATGTATTACTATTTCTTTGATATAAAAAACTATTAATACTCAAAGTATCATCCATTGTGATATTAGCAATGGCTCTCCGGTATTAGAACTTCGCTAATAAACCCAGTTTTTATCAAAAGTAAAATCTTATCAACAATCTTTCGATAAAATCTCAAATCAGAAGGGTTTTTCAATAAATGTTCACAAATTTCTAACCTCTTAGCTGAATTCCGAGGAGTAATTTCGCCAGGAAGCAGTCTACAACACGTTTTCACCCTCCAAATAGAACGTAGGTGGTGACTAACCGTATCATTCAACACACCACACTCCCTGGCAAATTCCCGAGTACTTGTGGATGAATTTGACTCGACAGCTTCCTACAGAACCTCGGAAATATCCATTAATGGCCGCCGAGAGCCGATTTTCCTATCCAATATCATATCGCCAATAATAAATTTTACAAACCACCGCCGTGCGGTTCGATGGTCAAGGACAACTTCAACTTCATATTTAATAATCTCACGAGTTGCTTCAGGGGCTGTGAATTTTTTCCACCTGTAATACCTTAAAAAAAGCTTAGAGAATGCTCTAAGAGGATTTTAAGTATTAAATAGGATTGAAATTATTACCATCTTTTGAAATCTTGAATTTGAAAACACGGTAATTTTTTATACTCCCTATTTCAATATGAACTATTGAATACATGTTAAATTACAGTTTCAACGATTAGTAAAAATAAATTCAGAGTTTTATAGCATGGTTAGTGGAGATTAGTCTGTCCTTTGTCATTGCCTAGTAAACTACAAAAAAATTCTATTTATTGTTTTTTTTTATTTAAAAAATAAAATACTTGTTCTTTTAATTAAAAAAATAAAATATTAGTGAATAAGTTCAATTTTTCTATAAATATAATATTTATAGAAATATGAAATTTATCAATAATTAATATTATTTAAGTATTTAGTTGTTAATAAAACAAATAAATTATCTAAGCTACTTTATATATAACACTTCCACACTAGTCCCAAACATTCTTCCAATATTGGGCATAAAAGGACTTTTGGGATATAAGCTTGTCGTGGAAATTGTTTGAAATTATAATTAAATAAAATTATTTGACCAACAAAAAAAAATGTTTGAATATTTCGGAGAACTACTCCGATAAGCATTTCTCCATGTTTTAATTTATTCAAATAATCAAGCGTGCACATCCATTTGATTACGAATTGAATTATTAATCGAATTGCAAATTTAATTTCGATTCAACATTGTGCTACATTGTGAATTTAATATATGAGACTGATTGACTTGAGTTGATTTGATCGGATCAAACTGGCCAAATGTCTGCACATGACCAATAATTTACCGGTGTGCTATATTGTTGTGAGGCCAATTAAGCAGATTTCAATACATGTTGGAACTAATCACAAAGTCATAAACATCAATAATTAATATTTCTGAAGCATATCTCATGTCACTGGAACTAACCGACAACTCAATTTACGGACATTCATTGTTTTAGATTCGTTTCAAACAGGATTCTTGTTAATCGCATGGATTCAGTAATATGGTAAAATATAAAACAGACACCTGTACCACTTTAACTTGTGAAGGATCTGGGATTCAGTAGAGGGAAGAAACTGTTCTGTTTCTAGATCCCATAGGATCCATCTCTGGCCGCTTACCAATTTAAATAAAAGTCTTTTTGAATCCAAGCCCTTCGGCATGGGAACTTTGCGCTTTAGCACTGACTGATCCAATCCTCTCCCAAAAATCTAAAACAAGTCAAATAAATAAAATTAATAAAAAAAAAGTTAATAGAAATCATCAGAAAAAATATTTCATATTAAAAAATGAATAAGGAGATATTGTAAGGAACTTATTACAAGATTGTTTATATATAAGTTTGAAAAGTTACAAATAAAAATATATATTCATATGAATTTATTTAAAATCGGATAAAAATATTCAATTGACAAACAACATTTGTATGATATCTACAATTAATTGAATTAATTTTACAGAGTCGAATGATTTATTGGTACAATTTCTATTTCCAACACAATATGAACACTTTGGTGACAACGAATAAAAAAATAAATATTTACCAATTTAAACGGCATAAAATAATTGAGAAAAATCTTACTTTATTATTCTTATTACTATTAAATTAGTTCAGGATCAAATAAGTTTACAAGAGATTCAACAATTTTCAATTAATTTATAAAATACTTCTGGAAACTTTCGCTCTAAACTTCAATCCATTCCTGTGCTATTTGCAACACTCACGTACGCATAATAACTGGAGTGAGGTTCTACATCAACTTTGGCACTGTAATTTCTGGTTGTAAGCGCCGGAATCTCGGGCCTCGAAGTTGCCGTGTTAGTCCAACTTAATATGTGCATGAAGTCGCGAAGGTGGAAATAAAACTAGGTAACATTCTGTTGGATTAAGCTACGCAATTATCATCATCCATTCTAACTTGGGTGGATCGCTCTGCTGTCAATCTCTCTAAAGCTCTCTCTCCCTCTCAACACACGTAACAAGTTCTTCTGCTTTATTTAGAGTGACATCTACAAATGTCGAGGTCAGTTCGAACAGTCGAATTAGTCGTGCCTAGGTTGGCAAAGATATTTCGGACTTGTTTTATAGTTGTCTCTTTTCATAACTATAAATAAAAATAAATTTTAATCCTAATTTTATTTAATCGTTATCTTCATATTTTATCATCTTCCAGTTATTTTATTCCATAGTTTAAAGAAAGAAGATATTATGTTTGTAAAACAGTGTTTATTTCCTCAGTTTATAAACAATTTTTTTTCTATTTTACAATATGCCCTTTAAATAGAAAATGTACGCCTATCATTAAAGTCTCCAATCGGGAACTCGTTAAATTTTAAACGAAAAGTGAAAAACTTAGTTAGAAGTTTAAGCTAAGTCGTTAGAGGTTTCTTTTCTATCTTAAGTTTAAAACTAAGCTGTTTAAAATTCCTAAAAGAGATTGACCAATTAAAATGTATGTACCATACAATAATAGACACAAAATATTTCATAAAATATAAATTTATTTTTGGCTTTAATGAATGTTTAGCATGACTTCGGTTTTCGAATGTTAATGCTCGACTGCATTTATAATATTCCAGATATAAATATCTTTTTCTTAGTTAGCTTAAACCATCTTACCTTTAGTAAATAGTTATTGTTGAAAAAAAATAAATAGTAGTATTGTGCCTATTTAATAAAGTAGGTTTCCCTCACGCGATTTCTAATGTAACATAAGGTCATTAAAATATTTTAAAAAATGTTCTAATTGATTCATTCATTCTAGTGGTGTATATAGGATTCACTATTTACTTACAATTTCAAAAGGACACGTTTAACTGTCCTGTGTCCTTTTAATTGAGAAAGTGGTCCGGGTGGAGGTAAAAAAAAATCTCTTAAATAGGGAGAACTGTTTATTTGAAAGCCAACGTTTTGACCCAAGTTGACGGCTTGGTCCTTAAGAAGACCTGCAATGTCGTCGAAAATTGTATTTATTGTCGAAAGTTTTCAATAAATAGTTCTTCCTACTAAACGATGTATTAAATCGTTATTGAGTGAAGCTCGTATGACTCATTTATGGCCTTGGTTTAACAATTTATATTAAAACATTAAATAATTATATCTGAAGTATCACTTTCTGATAACCACATGATATAAACGTATATAGCTGTAATGAACTGATAAACGTAAGGTCTGATAAGTTGGAGAATATATTTGGCATGAAAGGAATAGGAAATCATTGTTAGGCTATATATTTTTAACTAGTGGTTTCATATCCGGAATACTTCTGGAAAATTTTATTGTTATGCGAATCGAGACTACTATTATGATCTAAAGCAAAATTAAAATTAAGGTATGTCCAAAAAGACCTTTTAATATGCCGAAAACTATTTAAATTTCAGTTATAAACTGATTTTTAAAACTTGTACCACAACAATCCGTGGCAGGTCTTGCGATAAGTACATGGTAGGAGCTATACTGTAACATTAATGAAATATTTGAACTATACTGTATTTCGTACAATGGTTATGCAGGGTGGTAAGTTGTTTACGATCACCCCCAACCGTCAGGTTTTTACATAATTCAGAGTATCCACTTTCGGTTCCTCCAGGAAGGTCTGCAGGTACCATTGTTCCATTTTTGGATGTTGACTGATTAAATAATTTATCTGCTAAAGCTGGATTTGAACCAGAGATCTTCATCACAATAACGCAGCGCTTACTCAGATACGCCGCTACGCCACTTGATTTAAATATTATAGTAACAATTACATCTAAGTATAGTACATAACTGAATAACAGTTTTTTTAATTTCAGTTTCATAAGGCATAACCTTAAGTGCTAGACATTGATAATAAAATAACAAGGGATTCAGTCATAAATATTTTAAAGTCCTATAAATATTTTTTTTTAAGGACGTTTATACGAAATGCATAAAAAAATTGTCTGTTTTTTTCTACATTCTATTTGCATAGTTAAAAACTGTTTGTATTACTTATCCAAAAGCCGTAATGAAAAAAGTGGTTAGGTATATTTTACCTTTAGAGTAAATGATACTGCCTATCAGATTTTTTCAATTTAAAAAAAAATTGTTTTTATGTTTCCTTAAATATATATATTTTAATAAATAAGTGTCATCTACCATCAATTTATTCATGTGACGTCTATCTGTGTTATCTTCAGCGGTTGAAAATGTTGCTAGATATCATCTTATTATCGTATTTACTTTTTCTAATAGTATTTTTATAATTTAGACTAATATATTTTTTTTTCAATTCATAAATGATAAGAATATGCTTTTCCATAAATAAAGCTAAATAAGACCGCTAAAATTCCATACATCAGATGTCCCATATTTTTCTTCTTGGCTGTTATTCGATCGATCTCCTGGTCTTGCCGATAACCTCCAGAAGCGGAGTTGCAAATGGGAAGAAGAGGATGTAGAAGAGATTAACGGAGGACCGAAAGGAGGGTTATGAAAGGGAACAGACAGGAGCAAGGGTTTTATGGGGCTCGTAAAGGGCAGTTTATGGGCCCTACGCTCCCCCTCCCCATCCCAGTCTATCCCTACTCCATCCCTCTCCAACTCCATCCCTTTCCAACACCATCCTTCTCCTACTCCACCGACTTTCTATTTCAACTCCACCACTCACTTCCTAACCCACTAAATTAACCCCTCTCTTGCCGGTCCCTTTGTTTTACCCCTCATGTGAATCTTTTTTTCATTTTTCTTGATACGTCGACCACTTTATAGAGTTAATTTTAGATGTCCTTCTTTCCGTCTTAGATACTTTAATAAGAGGTTCCTGATATCAATATCTATCTAGGTTGCGCTACAACCCTGGGTATGTCCTGGCGTCCTCAATGAGCCGCCGCCATTCGGACCGATTTCATGCTGCCGCTCTCCAGCTTCTGATCCATTTTTTACGCTTACGCGCAGGGCGTCGTATGAGGTGCATGATGTCACTACATGCTCGGCAGTTTCCGGAACTCCATAGCTGGGGCTGTTGGGGTCCAGATCATATCCGTGCTGGCTTAGCTTCCATCTGAACCCCCCATGTCCTGTGAGGATCTGCGACATCCAGTAGTCAGGAAGAACCCCCTTGTCCTTTAGTCTCGACTCGACGGTGGGGAAGTACTTTCTAAGGGTGCTCTCTTTTTCGGATGCCAACCACCGTCCATTCCACTCCATCTGTGAGTCCTTCCTGAGCCACCACCTGAGGAACCAAAAGGCTCTGCCAATCCGACTAAGGCCGACCCTCGTCGCCAGGTGATCCTAGTGAGAGGTGACCACCTCACTTGCCCTTATTCTTTGTTGATTTACATTGAAGCTGATAGGGTGAGCCCTATCCGTTCTTCCTCGCAATAGAACGGCCTGAGTCTTGGCGGCTGCCATCCTTGGCGCCTTCCTCTCACACCAGGCACTCACCAAGGGGACAGGCCAGTCCATCCTCCTGTCTCAAGCCTTTACTGGAGGGAAGAGCAGTCAAACTGGATCCATACATGACGCCTTACATATTTCATTGCCAACTTCCCGAAAAGTATTAGTTTGCTTGGAATGTCCATTTCTCTCATTGCCTCATACAGCTTAGGTTGTTTGGTACTGTTATATGCACTTTTAAAGTTGACAAACAGGTGGTATGTAGGGATTTGATATTCATGACCTTGTTCCAAAATTGTCCTGAGGGTGAATACTTGATCAACAGTGGATCTGCCTTTCAGGAAGCCAGCCTGATATTCCCCGATTTCCCATTCCGAAAAATGGGGAAAATCTGCTGAAAAGGACATTCGAGAGGATCCTGTAGGCACAAGACAACATGGATATTCCACGATAATTTGTGCAGTCAAGTTCGTCTCATTTCCTATGGAGAGGACATATTGTAGTATTAGCACACTATCGTGGCAATCTTTCCTGGTCTCAAATTGCCAGGATCATATTACATAGTGCAACTCATCTCTCCCATACTGGAAGAGCTTGACTGGCAATCCATCCGGTCCCGGCACCTTATTGTTTTTCATGCGAAGAATCCTCTCCAGCAATGTCGCCTACCTCTATATCTTAAATAACCGCCTCCTCATTTAGTAACATTTAGAAGTGCCTAGCCCACCGATCCAGTATATCATGCTTATTGGTAAGCAGTGTCCCATCTTCCATGTAGCCTTGTAAATCCGCCACCCCGGAAACAAAGTGCTACCAACTACTAGATTTCTCGATGCCGCGAACTCGATGACCCTCTTACCGTTTTCATTGCTTTCCTCATGCAAACTGAATTGGCCAATCGTGGGCTTATATGCAACTTCTCTTCCAATCTTTGCATTGAAATCCCCCAGTAGTATTTTGATGTTGGATCTGGAGCATGCCTCTTAGGCCCTTCCCAGGGTATCATAAAAGGCCTGATATTAAAATTAAAAAATTAATATAATTAAAGAATGTATATCTAATAATTATTATAAGTTGACATGTAAAAAAAAAATTGTTAAATAGTGATTCTTCATCTCTGAAGTTTTCACTGTATTATCAGCATCAATAAGTTATATTTGTCTCCATACATTATGTGCCCCAAGTATTACATTATGTACCCCAAGAATTACATTATGTGCTCCAAGTATTACATTTTGTGCCCCAAGTATTACATTATGTGCCCCAAGTATTACATTATGTGCCCCAAGTATTACATTATGTGCTCCAAGTATTACATTTTGTGCCCCAAGTATTACATTATGTGTCCCAAGTATTACATTATGTGCCCTAAGTCAGGTCATTTCTACTTACTCCTCACAGAGTTTGAATATGATGAGGAATCTATGAAAAACAAAGATCCCGAGAAGTTCTGCATCGCACTACGAGAGCCGGACGTCCGAAGCTATGTTTGATGGATTGGGTGGCTAGCATAAGATAGAGCTAGTATTATCAGGGATTGTAGTGCTACTCAATAATAATAGTATTATTATAATAATTTACTAAATATTTCAACAAGGCAAATTTTTTTCTTCAGTTGAAATAGTATAACAACATAAGATTTGCGATGTTATTGCAGAAAATGGTTTTATGCATACTATTAGTAGTATATTGTAATACCAACTATATTTAAGATACAAACTTATAGGAGCTATTGAAGACAAAACAATGTCTACCACTCAAAGATGAAAACCGCATAACAGCATCCTTATATTTAAAATACTTTAAATATAAGGATGCTGTTATGCGGTTTTCATCTTTGAGTGGTAGACATTGTTTTGTATGACAATCGATTTTACAATTGACAGTTAATTTGTGATACGTTTGGTTTGTCATTTAATAATGAATAGACTCGCTCCTAATCAACAAAACTGACTTGGAATTATCGAGCAATTTGTGGAAGAAAATCCAGCTGTTTCTATGTGATGCAATTACAATCGTAATCTTAATGAAAAATATTTATTGAGAGGAATCATAAAAATTCCTTTTGACACTTATTTTATTTATGCTGTTCTTTTGAAAACCTCCCTTAAGGGATTCATATAGAGAATCTCAGAGTAGTTTCAGTCTCCTTGTCAGATTATGTGGTAATGTAGGTACAGTAATGATTGTACCTATAAGTTTGGTTGTCCAGCAAGTGATTCACGAAATTTTTTGGTGTTTTTCTTGATTGATCTTGTTCTTTATATATTGATTTATTATTCATCTAATAGAGACAATGAGTAATGTAACTAAGGAATTTCGACTGAATGACTTTAATGGTCTATAATAGAGAATATTTGCTTGAGTTCCTCTCCAGTGTGACACATCCATATTTTTGGTGCAGTTAAAATGAAAATAATATTTTTCATCATATATATATATATATATATATATATATATATATATATATATATATATATATATAGTATATATAAATGAATCTGTGCCTAGGAATAAGGATTGGACATGAAATATTCAGACGATCTCGGAGAGAGAAGTTGTTTATTCATGAAGTGGAGGAAGCTGGAGAAGGACAATCCTTTATCTGTCAGGAGGAAAGTGCCTCTTTTAATATACAAACTTTATGGCTCCGCTAATCGATTCCAAGTCCAGTCCTCCTTGTTAAAAATCTTGGAATATTATTGTTATTATGAAAAAATTTAAATATCTTTTTGTTATGAAAGGTAAGATGGAGATTTCTTTTTTAAAGTATTTCTAATTTTTTTTCTTTACAAAGATTTTAAAAAGCTTCGTTGGTTGGTGTGCTTAATGAGAAAATTCCAGGTTTTTCGTTCTTGTAGTCCATAATATGCAGCTTAGATTTTTATGGAAAATTGCTGGGTTTTTGCTCATTATTCCCTGAAACTTTAACACTAACCAAAGGCCTATCAAGATCTGTACCAGTTCAAGAGATTGTCATTTCGAATTAAGTCACAACTATGTCCTATCTTACAAATAGAACTTTCCAAGTAAACCATACATAAATCATCCCTCTTTTCCCAATCTGTTGGTGTTCCTCAATGTAGTATCTTTTGTCCAATCACTTATACAGATTACTCAACTGACATCCCAACTCATCCTAATACTATCCTTACCACATATGCTGATGATACATGTGTATTGTCAGTCAACACCAATCAAGTTATTGCATACCAAAGCCTCCGATCCCATATAACTGATCTCGAAAAATGGTTTCAAAAATGAAGAATTAAAATAAATTCTCAAAAATCGCATCAAATCACTTTTACCTTATGTCGTAAACCAATGACTTCCTGCTCTTCAGTATCCTTTAATAATATCCCACTGGTGCCTGTAAGACAGATTCAATACTTAGGGTTGCACCTCGACAAACGATTAACCTGGAAACCTCAAACAAGACTGAAAAGACAAGAAACCGCTCGACGTTTCAGGATACTTCATCACTTACTTGACAAAATCTCCCTATTAACTACAAAAGACTCATCTACATGACCATCAGACGACCTGTTTGCACTTATGGAGTAGAGCTTTGGGGCACTTTAGCTTTCCACTAAAGCATCGAATTCCTCTCGTATCCCTATCCCTACAATCCAAAATCCTTCGGAAAATCCTCAATGCTCCTTATTTTGTTAAGAATAAAGTCATCCGTAGCGACCGAACCCGGTATCTATACTTAAATAACTTCATTCCCAATCAAACCCTCTAGTTTCAAACCTAGCTCCCTCTTCAATTCCTGATAATCCTCCGAGGCGTCTGAAAAGAAGATGGCCATGCGACCTTCTTAGTTGAACTTGTGATTTGAGTACTACGAGTGGGTAGTTTCTCTACTTGTCATTATCTCATGTTATTAGATATCACTTAGCCTATTTACTTGTTGTATTATTGTATTACAGTTGTAATTATTAATAAATAAATTTAAAAAAAAACTATTAACTTTTCATTTGTTTCCTATTTAATATTCTTGAAAATAAAATTAATTTTACTATCGATGCTATATAATAATTAATACTTACTGTTTGATTGAAGAACCGACTAACACATGATATTTAGATTATATCATCATCTATAATTAGAAATGTTTTTTGACACATTAATATCTTGATGAAATACCGAAATATACACATTCCCTATAATTACACTCTTTTTTTATACTAAAACTCAGGATTATTCTTATTTTAGAGAGATTTAAAAAAGGAAACGAATGAAAAATTAAAACTTTGTTGTTATTAAACTCGGACCGACTGTGTACATTCTCTAAGATGCGAGATATAATATTTCAATGAGGCTTTTGTATTTCACTGCTTTGAAACAGTTTAACAAAAGATTTGCTAGTTATTGGAGCAGAAGATATATATAGTTGTAGATATATGTTGGCATTGTAAATGGCATTCACTAATCATATAAGATAATTATTTATCAGTAGTTGAAATTCTTTGCCTATATTCATGACCTATAAAACAATAACGTTGCTTGTAAAGCGATTATTATTATGGCGGGAATTCGGAGAAAGCGTTGACTTCCTATTTGTATTTTAGGAATCGTAAAAGAATTATTTGCTGAAAAACGGAAAATAAATCAAAATAGTGAAGAATCTTACTTTATACTTAACGTTACCATAATTAATTAATTTTTATTGATAAAAACTTAATTTTAGAAAGATATTAGCTCTCTTGACAAAATTGAACAGACCATTTGGAGTAGAAATTTCACCTACGAGAAATGTTATTATTTTACTTTGTTTTAAACTATTGAAGGTTTCAACTATTCTAGAGGGTGCCAATTTATCTTTTTTAATTTATGGACGCTACCTACTAGAACAACATAGCATATATCATCGTCTGCTTTTATAGCATAGCAAATCTTTTATATAGCTATTTCAACACCATAAAAACAAGTACGTTATAGTAATGTTTTCTAATAGTATATAGATATTACTTGCAAATAAAACAAATAAGGAAATTAGATTCGTATATTTATTATTATATTTTCCCTTTTCTATTAAATACTTAAAAAGGAACACTAAATATTTTGTTTAAGACATTTTTATTAGATGAAAAATATTACATTCAATAAATGTTAAAAGCTTGACATATTCTATACATTTTCCGTAATAATTGTTACTTTAACTACAATATCTAGACATTGGATTTTATGGTAAGGATTCCAGTAAGGAACACTTAAAATGATTTTTATTATATAATTTATTTTATCTTATGATTATATAATTTATTGAAATAAAAAATATAATCATATATATCTTGAAATAATTTGAAAAGAAAATATATGGCTAGGACTGGGACACGAACCCGGGACCTTCACCTCTCCGTGGTGACGCCTTATCCATCTCGGCTATCCTGGCTTCGCTTCACTGTCAGTCATATACCCTGTTTTCAATTGATCCTACACGTCCCGGTCCTGGCCATTTCTTTTCTTTCTTTAAATAAAATATTTAAAAAATTTTTATTATACTTTCAAAGAAACAAAAAAAAAATATTTTATTTGACGCCTTACTTTAGATAACAAATATAAAAATCTTCTTTCCTGAGGAATGACATCCACACACCTTAGGAATTATTTTTCGATTGATATCGCTTATTTGCATTTATTCTTGTCTGATTAAGTAATAATAATCACCTTAAAGTGACTTTATTAACAAACAGTTAAAAATATTTAGAAAGAAATAATATAGGGAGGATACTGTGGACGCAGAGATTTTTATGAACAAGATTTTGAGAATGGGAAGATTCCAAGGAAAAGTGAGAAGTAACTGGGATGAAATGGACAGAGAACAGAAAGAAGCAGCTCAGAGAAAGGATGAAGAAATGATGGAATGAACGTATGAGAAAAGGGGAAGAATAAAACAGGAGTGAGGGAATTGAAATTGACATATTATTCCTCCATCGAAAAGAAAAAGAATCAAAATAAACAAACATATTTCATTAAAATATTTGATTGGATAATATATAATAAATAAAGGAACTGTATTGGATCTTATATTAAAAATTAGCCAAAACTTTTGTATTTATTGATAAATTGAATGCACAGAAAAATCGTTCCTTGTATGTGATTCTTCTGGCAGATATTTGTAAGCTGGTTCATTCCAGAAGAATGATTTATTTATTTCTAGGGTTTGATTTATTCTTTTATATATCACGGAGTCAGTTGTTGAATTATTCAGAACTTTTTAATTCCTCTAAAAATTTATGAAGTTTGAGACAAATCATAAATAAGGAGTAGAATACACAACGAAGGAATGGTTCAATGAACCGAAAGGATTTTCTTTGGACTTAAATAAAAGGAGGAAAGTTACAAACATGGATGAAAAATTGTCATTACTCTTTCAGAATATCGTTTAAGTACAAATTGTTGCCAGAAGGGCAATACAAATTTAAATAATTGAAAAATGGTTACGTATAAAGTGATATGTAAAATTAAGGTAGTAGGCGTTGTGCTTTATCGTATGTGTTTGACAGCTTTTTACAGCGCGACCTGAAAACCAGTAAGAGGAGTATATTAATATTTTTAGAACGCATTAATCAAATTTAATGCAAATTTTAGATTTGCAGCCTACACCTTCAAAAGATATCTACCAAAGAAGGATATTCTATTTAATTTTTATATCTATTTGCAATAATACTATTGATTACAAAAATATCATTATTTATTTCTAGACAATTGGATTCAAGGAAAAATAATTGATTTTCAGATATTTTAATAAGTTCGAAAAAAATACTTAAAAATAAAAAAAAATATTACTATAATTTATTTTATTGTTATACGATATTATTTCTTAAATATCCTATGTTCTCGCAATTAACGATGCACACGGAGTATGCATGGGATCACTAAAAAAAGAGATATGACTTACCGGGAAGCGAGCCAGGATGGCCGAGATGGTTGAGGTGCCACTACGGAGAAGTGGGACACCCGAGTTCGAGTCCCGGTCCTGGTCATATCTTTTCTTTTCAAATAGGATATTAAAAAAAAATATATTCTATGTGACTGGGTTTTTCGTTACAAGTGTCAAAAAATTAGTAAATCTTAGACTGGATTACTATTTTGTTTATACATTTAATGCGTATAATTTACGAATTACAATGTAAAGATATAATTAATACAACAATAATAAATAATAATAATAATAAATAATATAATACACCTGTGATTTGGAAACAGTATCAGCTTTATCCTCATTATAACTAAATAAACACATGTAAATTCAATGTGTGGAAGTAAGAAGGCTACCTAGAAGTTACATACATTTCTTAGATAACCAATGAAGTTTGTTTATTGTTTTTGTATAGATATATTATATTCTAATGTTCTATAATATTCGGCCATGCCTATTTAAATACCCCCTCGCTTCGAGTGGGTCAGTCAGAGAGTAGACCAGGCACTGTGATGAACTTGTAATAACTGAGTGTCAGTGTGATAAACTATTCATTGTTGAACCGGCCAGTGTAATAAAAGTATCAGTGGACTGTGACAGTCTTGTGAGTGTAATAAACCGTTTCTGTTTATTACTGTGTGTCAGTTTGTTATATTTGGAAAATCTTACGGTCGGTGGACTTCGATTAGTGAACTGTAAGTGTTAATTTGTACTTATAAGCTCTAGCGTAATTTTATTGTATTTGTACAAATTTATGTAAATAGTTAAGCTATTTGGTAGTAGTAATATCTTATATTATTTTAGTTATTAAATAGGCTTAGGTTATAATAAATATTTAGAATATTCTTATTGTAAATTTATATTAGTTTAATAATTTAATTGTTTGTAACTTCTTTGTATTCTTTTTGTCACTTTGTTAATTAATAATAGTATCTTGAATTAACGAGTATTTTAATTCATTTTCACACATAATAGCCCGTGACTCTTTTTTTTAACTTTCAAAAATATTAAGTACTTGATTCTGGTTATTCAGTTCTTAAATTTGTTTAAAATTGAATTGGTTCACTCAATATGATATTCTTGTAATGAAGATACCTTTTTTGTGTTTGGTTTACCCTTGATTTAATCTAAGTTTTAAATAAAGGTTTACTTGAAATCACTGAATCCCGTAACCAATCAATTTTATTTCTTCTTTAAGTTTATCCGTTTTTAATAATAATTTTAAAATTATAATTCAATGAATTAACTTTAGCATCTTAATGATATCTTGACATTTCTCATCATCATCATCATCGAGTTTTACTAAATTCTTATATGTTTTTTAGTTGATTGGGACAAAAGATATTTTCAAAATTATATTATATTGTCACCCTATTTATACAACTTCATTTCTTATAGTTGTTGTATTTTACATTTTTTGAGTAACTTTATTTTATTTAATTATATCTTTAGTCGCGAACCCAAAAGAGCACTCCAAAATCCAAATTAGCAATCTTCCAGTAATATCCAACGTATTTAGGAAAGAGACTTTTATTATTTTTTTTAAATCCCATTTATTGAAAGTGTAATAAAATTTCCAATAACAAAATAAAATAAACTTTTTAAAAATTACTCTTTTCAACGACTGCGGGGCCGAGAGAGGAGAACAAACAGCGGAGTTGGGGGCGGTGTCTTCATTCATAATTCACAACTAATCCTCTTAGGCGGCTCCATCCATTACAATTAGCTTAATCCCCGGCAACCCTGATGCCCGTTTAATACCTTCCGTTAAAAAACATTAAGGCCTCGTGCTCGGCAAAAATTATGAAATGTGAACGAAATTAGCGGAGGAGAGGGGGCGCTTTTTATACTACTCTGCAGTGATATATATCTTTTTTTGGGTTCGGTTCCTTTTCAATTCCGGTTCTGAATGACAATACACTGTATAGTATGAATTGGAAAGCACTAACTCTGAATATTATTGCTGATGCTCCCAGGTTATAAGTGCTGAAAAGCGTCTGTACAACTTCTATCAATAAATATTTATTATTTTAGCATTTTATACAAAAATTTACAATAATCTAGGTGATACTTCAAAAGAATGAATATTAATTAAATTCTTCAGACACTATTTTCCCCTAACGAATGTTGATTAAATATAATAAACCAGTATATATATATTAAAAAACCTAGTGAGTTAAGGTAAATTTAAACAAATAAAATAAAAACCTGTACCATTACAACCTTTAAAGGGTCTTGGGTTGAATATACAGTGTAGTCAGATTTTCTACTTCTAGGAAACCGGTTGTGGAGGGATATAATTTGTCCAAAATCAGCTTCAACCGCAAGGTTTTCCTCCACTTAAGTATACCACATTATATATAGACATTATATATATATATATATATATATATATATATATATATATATATATATATATATATATTTACGATTTTAATGATTATTATTTCTTATTAATAATCCTTAATAATAATCCTTCCTAATTCTTAAAAATTAGATATCACGAATATGAAAAAATGGACTTCTTCCAACTTCAAAAATAACAAGTCATATTATATCTGAATTACATATACTACATACAATACTATTTTTTCTCTAACTAGGGATAAATGTTAAATGATGTGCTAAAAAATGTGTTAATGATAAATATATATATATATATATATATATATATATATATATATATATATATATTCCCTATATATTAATCCTCTTATCTCTACAATGGGCAATAGGTAGGTTATGTTTGTTTTTTTAATTAATTCAAGTTGCTTTTTCAAATGCATTTTAAAATCTTGAAATATTTCTATCTGGACCTATTTCATAAAATCAAATAAATTTAGTTAATAAATGCAAAATCAAGAAGAGTGTGATGTCGACCCTCCACATTTATTGCCTAAGATACAGTACAGACTCTACCATTTACTGAACCCATAACCCTTCATGGGTTGTATTGGTCCACTTTTTTTTCCTGTTATTTTTATATTTTACTATAGAACAAGAATGTTAGCTAACTATAGACAAATTACACTTGTTAAATTTTCCTTTCTTGTTTATAAGCAGCTCATATAAATGCATTAGAACAAATATCGTGATTATAAAATCGAGGATTTATAAAATTATGGTATAGCATCTATAGTAGAAATCTATACCATAATATTATAGTAGTTGGTATTGATGGCAGTCGTGGGATATGTTACATGACTAGATTATAGCTTAGGTTGCTTTACTTAGGTTGGTTTAAATAGTAATTAATAGTAGGGATTCAGCAATACATATTGACAATACTTAAACACTTTAAGCATTATTATGAAAAAAAAACCTAGTGAGTTAAGGTCAATTTAAACAAATAAAATAAAAACCTGTACCATTACAACCTTTAAAGGGTCTTGGGTTGAATATACAGTGTAATCAGATTTTCTACTTCTAGGAAACCGGTTGAGGAGGGATATGATTTGTCCAAAATCAGCTTCAACCGCAAGGTTTTCCTCCACTTAAGTATACCACATTATATATAGACGCTTGATGAGCCCAAGGATTGAATGTAGATCCAACAAGGATCCATCTTTGGCTGTTACAATATCAATTGATTTATCTGCCATAGCTGGATTTGAACTCGCCACCTTAAGGACAGCGACTCAGCGCTCTACACATATGATAGCTACATCCATCTATCCACTCCCAAGATATAGACATATTTTAAAACAAAATCAGTTTGGCCTTTTATACATTCAGTTTTCCTGAACCAAACATATAACGACCCATTATTTTCGATAAATTTTAGGGCCTCGCGTATTCAGAGATCTGCATGTAACGACCAACTTATGCAAAGTGTCGAGGAGAGGTCAACACTGAGAACCGGAATAAACCATAACAAAAACAGAAAGTCCGCTAAATTAGAATGCAGGCTTGAAACGTCGTTCTAAAGTGTTTTTTAAAGACCCAACGGATTTAACTTCTGGACTCAGTTTTTTCTATCTATTCGTTTTTTGAGGATATATCGGCCGACACTATATCTAAAAAGTAAAAATAATATAAAAAAATGGGTGCTTGACTTATTAATTGGCATCGTGACTGGGTTCGTATGTATCTTTGTTAATGTAACAAATCTCAAGGCTTATCATCAGTGTTAATTATTTAAATAAAAGAAAAATATTTTCAACGTCGTTTCCATTCGTTTATTACAATTTCAAAACCAAAAGTCACTGATGGAACTAATGCTATTAATTTCATTATAACTTTCACATATGTACTATATGAGCTGATATTTTTTAAATCCACTTGGCTATAAAAAAATGTTTATTATTTCAAATGATTTTAATGATTATAATTTCTAAATAAACTTTACAAGGTGTATAGGGTTCAAAACCTCACCCTTTATTAAGTGCTAAGTTATAAAAGCAAGTCCGTTTGCTAATATTTCTAAAGTAATTCAAATAGAAACCATTAGATATCACGAATATGAAAAAAAAGAACATCAATTTCAAAAATAACAGGTCATATTATATCTGAATTACATATATTACATACAATAGTATTTTTCTCTAACTAGGGATAAATGTTAAATAATGTGCTAAAAAATGTGTTAATGATAAATAAATTGAAAAAGAGTAAAACTACATAGTCTGTGTATAGTTTTTCAAAATATATCCTGCTATAAATACAGCTCTATAAAGCTTATAAAAACTTTTGTTTGGCTATATAGAAATTATAATGACCAATAGTAACTTGCCTGAAATAAACTTAATTTATAATTCAAATAAATAAAATAAAGTCGTAATTCAATTTATATTCTGAAAAATGTCGGTTATGCAGTATGCCAAACTTAATTGAACATAACATTTTGAATAATTTCCTATTATATGGATGAAATTTATTGTTTACATGTAAAGAAAAAAAAATAAATGATTGCTTTGGACTAAAAGGGTTTTTGTATTTATAAAACAAAAGGAAAGAATAATATCCTATAATATGGATGAAATTTATTGTACCGATAACTTCGTAACTAAGAAAAATTGGAATTCATACAATGTTATAACTGTTTATATTTGGTTTTAACTTCGTTATAGTTGAGAGAGAGCTACAAAAAAAAAAGTTTTGCAGTGAAAAAGGTGGAAATATAATTATTTTTTTAAAGAAATCAATGGTATTCTTTTGTTTAATAGATTTCTATCAATCAAAATCTATTCACGGTAATAAAATTTCAATTAAACTACCATGATAAAGAATACGAAATGATCTATCATAATGAATCATAAAGAATACTAAATTGGATTTAAGCAAAGTGACTTTAATAAGATTCGTACACAAATATTTTTTTCATAATTTATTTAATTGTTATATGATATTATTTCTTTAAATATTTTATTTGAAAAGAAAAGCTATGGCCAGGACCGGGACTCGAACCCGGGTATTTCACCTCTCCATGGTGACGTTAACTCTCGGGTTCGAGTCCCGGTCATTGGGCATATCTTTTCTTTTCAAATAAAATATTTAAAAAAATATGTTTTTCTTTTGGGAAGTGAAGATTAATTTCATAAACACCGAATTCATTAAAAGAAAATTTAATCTCAATATGAGTAAAAGATTTCTAAACATGAGTGTTAAAAAATCATCGACACCTAAAGGATGCTTTAAAAAAATAAAAATACTTTTCGCTATAGGCCCTCTTATAAGTTTCAATTCAAGAATTTCTTAAATATAAGTTTGTTTTCTTTGCGATGGAGCAGTTGAAGCATTAAATAATTTTCTGTTGAGCTCTTTTCAACAAAAACATGGCTTCAATAAAGAAAAAACTTTTTCTTCGTGGAATTTGCCATGGATCGGTATGAAATTTTTTGTAGGTATTGAATATTCTTTGTAACTTCTATGTGCTCTTTAAAATGAGCAAGAATTTCGAAACTGTTAACTGTATTGACAAGGCAGTAATCTCTTTGATTTAAAATAACAATATTTTTAATTTTGGGCCCTTCTCTTCTTTATCGCACTCCCCAAGGGTTCACTAGAAAATTTTGTGGTCCCGATAAATTTCAATTATTAAACTCAGGACGAAATTATGGCTGAACCTTCATGTCCAAAATCGGAAAACATGACTGTCGATTTGTTATTTGGTTTAATACTAACCATACACCTCTATCAGATTCCATATAAACTGAAATTGACAATCGATATCCCTAATATATGAGTATCACGAAGAAAGAAAAATATTGGATGAAAGATCATCCATTACCCATACGAGTACGTTAACTAGGTACTGTTCATTATTGAGTTTAACTGTTTTAATATTTGTATCGGTTTTGGAAAACAAATAAATACAAATAACAAAGAAAATAAATTCATTCAAATTTCAAATATCGATGACCTAATGCCACTCATATGGTTAAAACATAATACCGTTCTTGCAGAAAATATGAAGTGTAATTGTATCAAGTATTTTTTCTAAACTAACTTTGAACCGTTAAGAGATTTCTGGAAGGACCAAAACAACCGTTAGTTGAAGTGAACAAGGTTCGAGCTATGCGGTGTATGCAACTTCCTAGCCTGCCTCACTCAATATTTTCCGATAAACTAAAGATATGTGTGGTCTATCGTTATTGTAATGAAAGACGCCTTTCTCAGTGATCAATAACAGGCCACAATCCATAAGCTGTTTAACTCTGGAATTTTAATACGGGAAAGAGATTAATATTTTAATTTGAAAGAATTCCTTTAAACACGAGTGCTATTGAAAAATATTACTTACTAAGCTAAATAGTCTACTTTCTATGTAATAAAATGTGCAGTACTAAATATACCACCACTGTTTCTTGGGCGACACCAACCCACTCAACACTTGTCACTGTAATAAATATATGTAAAGTCAAGTCACGCTGCAGTACCTGGAGTTGAAAACGGAAAACAGTTGATAATCTCTGTCTACTATCTCTATCAGATATATCGTCCCTACCATTTCAACATTCAAAAACAGTTTCAAGGTTCAATAAAAATTAGTGCCTATAACCAACCAATGACATTCGTTTTACATTGCTTTTGTGACTGATAGATGCCTCTATATGAAATTTATATCAATTATTAATCCTACAGCAACTGCTGTACTGAACAACTGAACAGCAACTGAATAAGTCGAAAACGAAAACTATGTTTTTTTCACATTCGATAGTTGGAAATGGTAGGGACGATATGAATTATTTAATTTAATAAAACTAATATTTATTGATAAAATTTTGTATGGATATAGATATGTGTTCATAAACCAGTTAAGTTCCTTTTAATCAATATATGAAGTTAATTTTTTAAAGATTTGATTAACTAATATTTTGTTTATATTGGGTATTTTTTTGTTATAATTAAGAAGCTTGGTTGTCATTTGTTTTATGTTTGAGTCTTCAAGCCTTTAATATTTCAGGTATTAATAAAGCATAGTATGTGTGTGTGTGTTTCTACTTATCTTGACTGTTATAGAAAATATATATTTTGTTTTGATTCTAGAGCTCCAGTCAGTTCTTAAAATTCATTGGCCCAATTATATATATTTGACGGTAACAACGCAAAGCGCAAAGGGATGAACTACGTGTGTTTTTAAACTTTTCTGTTCATTTACACTTTAAAATATTAGTGTATGTATAACAACATATTTTAATAATACAAGGAATTTCATAAATAGTCCCTCCTCTGCATGAACTTTTATTACCTTCTCGTTGACTTAATAAAGCCTTTATTTCCCCTGGCCACCATTGAAGTTCCTCTCCCTTTCTTAGTAATATACATATACATATTTTATATGTAAATATAATTTTTTTACAATTCCTTCGCTCAAGGTGATTTCGTTCATCATATGTACTAATGGAGGAAAGAATCTGTTTGATGTAGCATTTTTACTTTTTGGAAAAAAAAAATGGCCCAAAGAGGGATGGGGAGGACAATGTTTCATCAGCGTCAAAAAAAAAGAAAGAAAAAATTGATTTTTTTTTCACTACGATCTTCGAACGTTGATGCCTTATTATTTCACCTATTCAATTATTACGTACATTATTAATATTTTCGATTAATTGTTTTTATTTATGTGTTATGAGTTTTATTACACGAAACATAGTGTTTGTAATAATAATCGTAAATTCAGAGGAATGTATTTTTTTTAAACATATTCTTTAGAAATTAATTTTAACCACGAAATTTGAGATTTGTTACACATATATTTGATTTTGTTAAAATCAAATTGTTGGTGATTTAATTTTTCAATATAAAATCAAAAGCATTCTCCGTGAGGTGTCCGTCTACTCTTGCAAGCAACACTACAAAAATAGATTTAACTTTTTATATAATCTTTGAGTAAGGAATCCTAAGTAAGCCTTAAAGGAATCGATCAGTTGATATGATAAGAAAAAAGTTATTTAAAAAAATCGACTAATAAGTTTGCGATTCTGACTCATTAGGCATTCCTGTTTCACTATGATAGTAGAGTAAATCGTTGTGAAATATATTTGTAAAAATTTAATTTCTCTACTCTATTGTTCTTGATGTCCAAAAACGTTATATATTTGTTCTCCTATCTAGTATATTCTTTGAGAAAAATAATTATTTACTAAAGTAAAAATAATTATAAGTACAAGGTAATAAAATTGGTTTTAATGTTATTTCAAAATAATATTAGCATTCATAATGAAATGTGTTTATTTTAATTATGAAAATATATCCCTATATTTACAACCGAGCTCTATAAATATTTTAGTTTAGCACAATATAAACTGCGCAAAAATGAACAGGGATACCATTAATTTTGTTGTAATGACTTTGCCTAGCATTTTAATATTATTTTTATTACAAAAAGCATTGATACTTATAGAAAATTATACTACATTAAATATTAATGCTGTTATTAAATATATAATAATACCAGTCCGAGTTGGTGCGAATCATCGAAATCGGTCCAGGCGTTCTTGAATTATAAGCGTAATAACTAACGTCACTCTTTTTTTTTATATATTTAGAGAAATGCTAGGTAAATTATATACTACAAAATTAGCAATACCTCTATTCATTTTTGCGGAGTATATTTAGAAATATCGATAATTTAAATAATTATAAAATAAATGTATAAATAAATGATGAATGAACAAAAATAATAACGAGCAGCCACGTGTTAGTGATATAAAAAAAGAATGTTTTATATTAAATATAAATGTGTTTCATTTTAGAGATGAAAGCTTTCCAATCCTTCTAATTGGAAATTGAAAATCACTCCAGTAAATGTTATTCTGAAATATGCCAACGCAAAATAGATTGAGATAGTGATTTAAACTAGAGAAATCAGTAGCACTGATTGCACACGTACCCGAAAGAATTTACGACTGCGCTTTTCGACTACATAGAAAGAAGATCATGTCAATATCTATGATAGGTAACATAAATGTTTTCTTGAATCGGGACCCTTCCTTAATCGAAAACTTACAATCCCCCACAGTTTAGGGCACATCAGCTTCCGTCTCCCACCCTAATCTTCCGGAGGATTGTCCCTAAAGGAGAGGCTAAGAAGATGGGATGAAAGGACCCTCTTCCAATACCTGTTTGCTTTGGTCGGGCACTTAGGTCTCAAGGGATTACCGCTTCTTCGACCAACGAGAAGGATCCCAATTGAAGGCAGTCGAAGCCTCTGAGTTCGAAAGATACTATTGCATGTTTATCCTTATTTTAAAATTATTATAAATAATTTGCAAAAAGGTAAATCAGTAAAAAAAATCACACCTTCGTCAACTGAATTACAATCCTCATCAAATGGATCAAACGAGGATTACTTTATGCTCCCGATACTTCAGGTTCAAAACGCTTTTGTTTCAGAACGCCTCAAAAATACTTCAATTTATTTTTACTTTCGTAAATCAAAATTAAACATTCAATCATAGTTTGACATTAAAACTTTTAATGTATAAAACTCAAATCTAAACAAGTTTTAATTAAGTTTGGATCATCAAAATCAGGCGAAATGAATATTAGAAATCGGTCAAAAAATTTATAAAATATTAGGATGCTAATTGAAAACAAAGCATCTCCCTACGTTTGAACAATAAGTAGCCAACCACGCTCTCTGATTGAGTCGCTTTCGCCAGTTGAAGTGAGGTTTCCTTTCCTTTATTTTCAGTGACAGCCTCATATATGTATATAAATTCGCGTCAGTGTTACCATATTCAGACTGGCCTCTGTACACTGCTGCACTCTATCGAAGCCATTCGACTAATTTCTCATGATCTAGTGAATATCTTTATCAAAATATGTCAAAAATCGTTCCTCTCTTTTACACGAGTCTCCCACGTCTACAAAACTTGTGAGAACTGATTGTGTTGCAGCCCCTGAATCACTGACGATTTTTTTTACCTGAATATTATAATGTTTCTAAATCTAAATACCAATTTGCAATGTATGTTAATTATAATATTACATCGTTACATTTACATAGCAAGAATTATTTCATGTAACAACTTTTTTTTAAATGTATTTATTGAAATTTACAAATGAATATTGAATACATCAAGGAAATATAATGAAAGATATATAATGTCCCGAGATACAGGCAAGTAGATAAACTACCCAGTGGTAGTACTCAAATAAACAGTTCAATTTAAGAGGTCACGAGGCCATCTTCTGTGTTATAACTTCGAATTCGTAATAAGTTTAAAAGAGTAGAAACATTTTAGACTGTCCAGGATAACTAGTTAGTCCATCAAGAACAACCTCCTACATCTCCTGATTTGCTTCTATAATTCATTTCGCGATAACTTTTGTTAATGCTAAGTTACTGTACTTATTTAGGTAACATTGTTTAATCACCCCAGAGAGCTACTTTCCGAGAAGTTGGCCCTAATCAGATTATCGGAATGTAGCCTGCCAGATGTCAAGTTTGCCTCAGTGCCCTAAGAAAGTTGCGCAGTGTAGCCGGGACCGGGAACAAGGTTGGTTGCTAAGGACCCAAGTTTCTAGTAGCCACAATCAACTCCAATAAACTAACTGACGGCTACTAAGCGTGTTAGCCTAACGCCGGAGTCATACCCTCGTCTCCTGAAAGCCTCTTGATGTTTCTTTACAAGAGAGACGTTACGGGATGGGGTCGTTAGTTAAAACTGAGAGTGTTGTATGTTTATCTTAATTATACTAATTCCAAGATTACTAATTTCCTGTGCTAAAAAAAGTTTTATACAACTTTTTTCAGTACGATGGTACTCAATTAGATCTGATTAATAATAAACATCCTTGAAAAGTTATACACACATTTTTTAACCACCCTGAATCCATTCTATTTTAATAGATGGTACAAGAGCAGTCTAGTTTCTTAAGATATGGAGGTAAATGCTGTTTCATTACTGCATTTTTATCTCACCTGAGTGCTGAGTTACTATGTCGAAGATACAGGTTCAAATACTATGACAGTTAATTTGTGTCATCTGTCCATCCACATCCATCCATAACCCCTCTGATATCTGTAGACTTCCTGGGGATTGAAGGAAAAACATTGCGGTTCTAAGACGTCACATCCCTGCACAACCGTTGTCTTAGAAAGAGTACAGTCGCTATCAAGAAATGTACCCAACCCTTGGGTTGTAATAGTAATAAATTCTTTATTTATTCTGGGAAGTCTCTTTAGAATAACAATACTGGTATTCTATTAAGGGTATTATAATGCCTTAGAGTAAGGTTGTAGTGGTAAATGTTTTTAAAATTATATTATACTGAAAGCTTGCTCTTAAATTATCCATCGTATCTGTATCTAACAACACCAGTGGAAAGAAATAGGGTTTAAAGTACATTTCGTTTTTGGATTTACCGTAACGAACAATTATGAAGTAAATCGTTAAACCAACTTTTTTTGGCGTCAATAAATCTTCTGCAAGGTTTCCTCTTCGCGATTGATTTACATGACGATTCTACCATCTTAGAGCAGGAGAGTACAGGTTGATACAATATATCAAGTAAACAGTTGAGTGCAGAGTAAATATTTACTGTAAACTAAATGTTCCAGTGACGACTGTTTAACAGTGCCACTGGAATGAGCTACAGGTTCCAGGGCCATGAATTAAAATAGGCCCTATGGACCGTCTTGGATGATCTTTTGGACCGTCTTTATTTCCACCAACGCAAAAACATTCTTTTTTACCACCAGTGATTGTCGGAGGTTAATGAGCCTAGTTCTTATCATCGTCAAGGTGGTCCTATCTTTTTTTCTAATATTCCCATTAGCAGAAGCCTAAATAGAACTACAGATGATTGCTTTTATTTTTATCTTTGTAATCATATAATATGTATGTTTTATTTTGCAATGTTCGTAGACAGTACATCATTGGTATGGTATTATAAACTCCTTAAAAGACAATAAAAAAGAATTAGTTATAAATAGAAAATATTTCTTGCAAGAAATAAAAAGGAAATGGAGAAGAAGTATTTATCTGAAAGGTTCCTTGGGAATAATAAAAGTAGAAATATCAGAAACCTGTACGGTTTGTTGCGGGTATAAATCATTACAAGGTTTTGTTTCTGAGTTACTCGTATATGTGGAGCGTTCTTGAGCAAGTTTGCTTTCTCTCTTTGATAGGACAGCAGGTGTGACATGTGTTGCACTTTGTCTTCTTTGATATGATTTCCTTGTAAAGTTCTGATAATGCCGGCGAAACGCCGACTGGTTCCTTTTGTTGAAGTGTTTTGGAGATTTAAGGCTTTCTTTTGGGGATTTTTCTGACTGTATCCTATCTTGTATAAGTGTTTGAGATTCTATCCGATTTTAAAATTGAACACAAAACAATCCAACAAGGGTGAAACGATTCTGGTAATAAGAAGTGTGGTGCCGTGGTATCGCCAGTAAGGTCAGTTTCGTATAGATCCTACATGTTTTTCCTTTAATTTTGTCGGTATTATGAAATAAAATCTCAATTAATTAATTAATTAAAACAATCTTTTCAAAAAAGCTAAAAAACAAATATTGCGTGAGGCTTTTACTTATTTTTTTTTCGTATGGGCCTACTAAGGACCAGGTCATTTCAAATGTCTTTTTTCTTCTTGATATTGACCCAGTACTCCCTCATTTGTCGCCGATGCTACACCCATCTTTCTTCTATCCATCTCTTTCCTGTCTTCAGCACTGGTTTTTCTTGAAAACCCGCACGGGTATCTTGTTTCATCCCGAGACGGTTGCTTTCCAAGACATCCTCGCAGATAATCCCCATCACCATTAAATCTCTTACTGAATCTTTAAACCAGGAACGTTTGGTCTTATTTTCCTTTAAATATGTAAAAATACGGTTCGCCAGTCTTGTGGGTTTCATTATTAACAGGAGGTCGTCGTTCACATTTGGCTTAAATTGGGTCAAGAATATTACTTAAGATCTTTCTTTCGTTGATCGCCAATTCATCTACCAGGGCTTTCTTATTTATAAATAGGCATTCCGCAGCATATAATTCTTCAGCACGTACAACAGTGCAATAATGCCTGAGTTTTGTATTCAAGGGTATTAATCTTTTGTTATAAATATCCTTGGTGAGTGGGTACGCCATTTCCATTTTATTCAAGGAGGAATAAAAGGCTTTCTTCTCACCAACATTGTGTGAAACTTTTATTTATATATATTAAAATGGTATGTATGGTCAGAGACTCCAATCAGACAGAACTAGTGAGCCCCATCACTGGATCCCCCACTCCTTCCATTTAATTAATGTTCAGAAAATCCTTCAGACAATCCTCTCTTAAAATGCAGCTGGTGCAGTAGAAGAGATACAATGTATCAAATTTTAATATGTTATTTTTTTTTTCAAATATTAATAACAACCAAAGGGGTTAAGAAATAAATACAAAAAAAAATAAAAAAAAGTATGGTCAGATCCTGTAAAGCGGTCTCTCCCCGCTTTGTATGTATAGAGTCAGTGGCCTTCTGTCGGCTTAGAGAACCCGCCTTCAGCGGACTCATACTATGTAATTACTTAAAATACTTTCGGGTAGAAAAAGTATTGTAATTATATTGCTGTATATATATATTTGGATAAACGGCGATTTGAAACAAAAAAAAAGTATGGTCAGAGAAAAAATTATAATACCATCAAAATTGTTGAAACAAAATTTTATTGTTGTTGAAAACAATTGAATTGTCCTTTTGGCCCAGTCAATTAAAAATGTCAGCAGCAAATGAGAGGTTGGCATTATGACGTATATTAGTTTATTTTTTATTGTTATTTTATTTTTCTTCTTTCACTTTTCTTTTGTAATGCTTCTATTAATGATTATGTGTCTATCGTTCACCGCAAAATGGCTTTATGAATATGTTATAATATTTTATACACATAATCATAAGCAAACTGGTGGTTGGTTTTGCTATTTGTCTATGTCTATAATAAGGGCTTAATCCAAATTAAAACAACTTCAACTGTGTAGCATTGCCCGTGTGTAATAATTCCAAGTATTTGATTTGTGGTTATAAATCTATGTAGGGTATTCTATATTCACACAAATAAATAAATTTACGGTCTATAGTATCCCAATGAATTTATAATCAAATAAACTCGTTTTATTTTAATTTTGCATATTAAACTCAAATGTAAGGAACTTTTACTACAACCAACTGAAAAAAAAAAATTATAAATCTTGTATGTTTGAAAAATATAAACAGTATCAAATTTGGCACTTGATAGAAAATAGAACTTGTCTAGAACCTTTGCAAAACAAAAAATATATATGTATTTATTATGAGATATGATAACATTGAAATTTTTAAAATATAACACCAGTAGTGCATGAGAAAAAAACTATACTCTCTGAAAAGGAGATACCGAATGATTGGGAAGTCAACATTATAGTACCAATACATAAGAAGGATTCTGCTAGCGAGTGTGGTAATTATAATTATAATAGACCAATATGTCTATCACCGGTGGTATATAAATTATATACTTCCATTCTTGAAAAGAAGCTGAGGACATTTGTAGAGGAGGATCTCCAGGAAGAGCAAGATGACCATATTTTTGCCTTTGCTTACCCAAGTTTTTTTTTTGCTTTCCTCGACCTCAAATCGGCCTTCGACTCTGATCCTCGAGAGGAAATTGGGAAGGCATTAATGACCAATAATGTTTCACGGGCCTTATCAAGGCAATCAAATTTTTCTACCAAAAACCTAAGGGAATAGTGAGAATTTATGGCACTGAATCCAAGAGCTTTCCCATGAACAAAGCAGTGAAACAAGGAGACAGCCTCAGCCCATCACTCTTTATAATCTTCATGAATGAAATCATAAAAATATGTAAAAGAAATAATGCGAGAACTACAATTAGGCATTGGAATATGCGGACCATACTAGCACAAGAGGTATATATGCTGACGGTATAGCCCTGATCTTAGACACTTCTGAAAATCTGCAGCGGACGACAACCGAATGGGAAGCAGAGCTTGCCAGGAAAGGCATGATCATAAATGTTAATAAAAGTAAAATATTGCAAGTTGCAAGAAATCCTGAAGATAAACATATTGTATGCAATGAACAAGAAATGGAAGTCGTAGAGGAATTCACATACCTGGGCACAATGATTTGCAGAAATGGGAAAGTAGAATTAGAGATTTCGAACAGGATTAAAAAAGCAAATAATGTTTACTACCAGATCTATCGAGGACATTTGTAGTAATTTAAAATTATGGGATTATTAATTATTACTTTATTTTTTATTTAGTGTTTTCTTAATGAAGCGGCCTTAGAGACCACGCGAATATTATTATTTTCACTTCTTTTCAAACCCCTTCTCTCCTTCCTTCTATCTTCCCACCTTTTCCTTATTCTTTCCGATTGTTCTTTCCTTCTTTCCTCGGTCCATGCAATCCTTTTCTCGCATCTCTCTTTCCCACTATGGCCTTAATTTCTTTTAGTCTTTCCCCATTGTCATCCCTATCATAATAGTCTTGGTATGTTATTTTCAGTTTCTTCCTTCTTCTGTTTGATCGTACCCCCAGAACTCTTGTTACCTCGCATTTTATATAAGAATTCTAAATTTAATCTCTTTCGGTGCATCCTCAATCATTTACTTCTTTGTATATATCCTTATTAGGCCTCAACCCATAGCCTTACTGTGTCTTCTTTGGGCCGTAAGTTCTTCTTAGTATTCTTCTTTCTATCCCTAACATTTTCCTTAGTCTGGGGAGAGAAGCGGTATCCAATCCGTATAGTATCACCAGTTTGATAACCGCATTGTAGTGTCTTATATTCGCGTTTGTTGACAGGCTCCTTTTATTATATAAATTGTTTCTCGCGAAGCTTAGTCTTTCAAATTTAGTTATTTTATCTTTTGTGCTTTCCTTCTCCGATCCATTGCTACATATATTATCCACCAGGTACTTGAATTTATATATTAGTTTATTTATAAGAGTATAATTAATATTTAATTGTTTAATGATTACATAATTTGATAAAGTTTCATTTGCTCCAACACTTATATCATTGTGGTTATTAGCATTTCCTCGTTTTATTCTTAACAAAATCGCATTATAAATTTCCACTTTATAAAACTTACTAAATCAAATATCTCTAAAATAAATTTACTCTACCGGTGAAAACAAGATATAAAACAGTGAAATGTATGTTTTAGGGATTAAATAAACACGGGAGTGAAAGGAAAGCACGTTGTTTAAACAGGCAAACGCTTTAAATAAAAACGGCCAAAATCAACATTTTATTACCTTTAAATATAGGGGTATGCAACAAATGAAATTTCATGATTATTTATCAAAGGATTTTCTGTTTGAGGATGATGGAATACAGCTTCGTTGGCTAACCTGGGATTATACGCCTTCATGATTTTTAAACATTATTTCGCAGATCGTAATTTTTATATAAACTCACTGTAAATAATCGAGAATATTTTCTCGAATTATTAGCAACATCAATTTATTGTAAAAAAAATAATAGACGACTTTTTGTTGCTAACTTTGCAGATTTAACATTAGATTTTGTCAACAGTATCAAATTTAAATTATAATGTTGAGCATGAACTTGCAAATATTGATTGAAATAATTGATTGATTGATAAATACGTATATTTATTCACTTTACGTATATTATTAACCAACATTACTGTTGGTTTGGTTTTATTCAACATAATTCTAAACAGCGATAAAGAAATACAGATATTTCTTGTAAGTTCAAATGATTGGTTTTATTTAATTCTGTAAACATTATTTGCTTATTTTTTAAAGTGTTTCCTTTTTAGTTGGATAGAATTCGTCCCACTGTACTGAAGCAGTGCTTATCAAAGCATTGAATAATGCTAAATGCCCTTATTGCTAACTTTTTTTTAGAAATTTAATTTAAATTTATTATATCCTATTTGGCACTAAGTTTTCAAAGATGTGTAATATTATAGTTATTTTTACCTTCCAATGTTATTCACTATGTAGGTATTGTTCATCTAAAATATCTTCAATATCTGTATGTTTTGGGAGTTTTCCTTCATCATCAGGGAACTTTTCCTTTTTATTTCAGTAGCTATATTAAATTGACGTTAAAATTACAAAGCCCAGAAGAATTATGAAATTCCCTTTTCTTTTCGGGTTTGCTAATCCTGTTTGAATAAATTTTAAAAACTCTTTCTTTGATCCCTTGTCGAAGAGGAAATAGTGATACAATTGAATTAATTATATTAAGAACTATATTCGATCAACTTGTTATGATACAATAAGAATACGAATACAAGAAAAATATTACGCTATATAATAATCGTCTGATGGGCTGTTCTAAATTTGCCTACATCCAATGTACAGTGAACTGTACATCTATACATTTCTCTTGCTATATAGTAAACTTTATATTATGTTAAACAGACAATAATAAATTATGTAAAATAGTAAATAGTTGGGTCCTAACCTTGATTATTAAAATGGATTGGTGAATTTCAGATCCTATAACAGTGGTTCCATGATATAAAAATAACATTTTCTTTGTAATATAAATTACATGTATGTATCAAAGAAATATAAATCTATTGAAAATCCCTGACTGGCCTGTCTGGATCATCGTGAGGCTCACTAAACGTCTACCATATATTGGGGAAAATCTGACGGTTGAGCTGGATCTTGGACAAATCGCCTTCATGCACAATCATTTTCCTAGAAATAGTACTATCTCTACCATGCACTGAACCAAAGACCCTTTATGGGTTTTAGTAGCACAGGTAATAAGAATCTCTTTATGATGCTATAACTTCAGTAATATACATCTGAATATAGTGTAGTAGGTCACTCAAGGCAGAATTGTGTGATATATTGTCTAATATATCCTATATTCTACTTTATTCAGTGGACTCATATTTTTTTTATATACAGTGTTGACAAATTATTTATATACTACTATAAGCTCAATATTATATATATATTGTATAATCCTACTAATATGCACATTAATTCAACTGATCAAATTAGCTGAAAAATTACCATGTTAACTAATACTGAAGTTCGTAATTATAGTAATAAATTAGATAGAGTATAAAACAGAGAGGTTAAGTAACGAAGTTATTCGATAAATTACAGAGAGAGAAGGTGGTAAGAAAGGCTCATTGAAGTTTCTGCCTTTCTTTTGACAGATTTCTTTTCTCCTACTCTTTCCCTACGGGAGTTGGTAATCTAATCATTTGCGCCCCGGCTCAACTTTTCTGATTCGAAGAAAAAGTTTTACACTCTATTGAATATTTTTTATTTATTTATTGCCCCCATTCATCTGTTCAAAAGGCGGTGGTTTTTAAAACTACTTCTATTGAACCCTCCCCTCCTGCTTTCAGGATACTTTAAAGAAATTATATTTAGGCAGAAAGGCCTCGGGAGAAGTCGATGTGAATGGCAATTGAAAAACAGAACTCGGTTGTACAACCCCTTTTGGCTGGAACTCGCCATAACGAGAATAACTGGGGTCGCAATAGCGAATTATGAAGGAAAAAATTTATTTGAACCACTAGTGGGCCCTTATTTGGTTGAAATGGACAAGTATTGGCGAAATGCATACATAAATCTTCTATCATTTATGAGTAATGAAACTGTAAATTCATTTGGTTCGATTCTTTACGGAAAATGTTTTAGAACAAATATTTAACAGAGGAGGGATTTTTGGATCGACTCAACACAGAAATGATTATAAAAAGATATGAGTTACATTACAGAAAAAAATAAATACATTTTTAAAAAATCTAAGAATCATATAATTAAACTAAGGATTCTGAGATCAAATGAAATTCTTTTTATGTTGCTTTTTTTACTAATGTTGTTTGATATCAAATGCAAAAACTGTTAATAGAGTTAGAACTGCCCTCACAACTAGACAAAACTAAGCGCACTTCAACCGATACTTATATACACGATTTTTAATCGTTATAAATAGTTTTAAATAGCACGTATATATATTCGTCTATTTATACATTGCCACCATATACATAGTCGTACTTATATTTTAGTTATTTATTATGTTATTCAATTTTTACACTTATAGAAAACCGGAAAAAATATATAAATATATTATTGATATGGATAAGAAGTATAATACATTTTAATAAATTTTAAGGTGCTATTAATGCATTGTTCATCATAATCCAATAATCAAAATACCTCAAATTTAACCAGAACAATCCTCAAAGATATGACGCTCTGTATGTGACAGTACGAATTAGCTGATTAGTGTAATAATAATTACATTGTTGTTTACTCTTAGTTAAATGCACTTTTTTCATTGAGAAAAATGTTCTCTCAATAAAAATTGAGAAGAAATTCTCATAAGGTAAAAAGGCTTAATTGAATTTACGAAAAAAAATCGAAAGAATTTTTATTATATACTAGCCAATGATATTAATTAAAGTATCAGAGACCAATATATAATTCCTAATAAAGAAAGACAAGTGGTGCTATGCTAACAAAGCTATGTTAAGATTTTAATTATTTGGAGTTTACTCCTTAAGATATTTAGCCCGCGGTATGAAATTTTTATGAGCAGTATAATCTAATTTAGTGGCGAGTAACGTTACTAAAAGTAACGAGTAACACTACATTCTCGATAATATTGTATTATTTGTTTTACAAAATAAATAGAAATTTAAATTTAAATTCCGGTACTAATCGGGAAGAGATACGTGTGGTATCTATGGGAACAGTGTATTCTATTGCTTTATTCTCAAAGTGTTAAAATGCGATAATTTTTTGCATAGGAGCCTTTTTAAATACATCTATCCAAAAATACACTATTACTAGTCTTATTTAGATTCCGTCATAAGCTGTTGGAGTCCATTCATATTACTTGGATACAAGCTCAACAGACGACAGGGCACCGTTGCTCTGGTAAGAGGAGGAAATTGACTTGCTATCTAGAAAGGCTGTGCAGTGACTAATTGTGTACAGTGTGTAGTGTGTAGTATGTGGTATTACTAGGATAGGAGATTGGTGTATTAGGAAGTGGATAGGCAGTGATCATGCTGGGCTTAAATACACCTCTACCGGACACAGAAGATGAGGCTCCCTTCAAGAAAGTAAAGACAGGGAAGAAATCGGCCAAGAAGAAGACAAGGAAAGTAGAAGAAGCGCCACCGGTAGTGACATCGAACAGCTTTACCGCTCTAGGTAATCTACCACCAACTGAGGAATCTACGGTAGCCCCACCGAAGAAGATTCCTCCAGTCATAATGGACCGAGAAAACTTCACGTTATATGAGGTGAGTGATTTCATGAACAAAATTACTATTAATTTTTAATTATTAGTCATATCATTAATTAATATATAATTATTAGTAATAATAAATTATTAATAATAATAAATAATTATTAATTTATATATTTTATCAAACAGACGAGGAATGAGATCCATATTTACCTCCAATTAGAGACCGTCCCATTAAAAAAATTTAACCAAATAAATAAATTCACTACATTAAATCTCAACTGTTAAATATATATATATATATATATATATATATATATATATATATATATATATATATATATTTGTGTGTGTGTGTGTGTGTTTGTGTGTCTGTGTGAGTTCAGTTGACAATTTTAGTGTTGCAAGAAGTCACCGCATTTGCCCTGAAAATGGCATACAACGTAGGCCGAAACGTTGGCACGATAATTAAAAAATATATATTTATAATTTTAATTAAAATAGTTAAAATGTTTTTATAACAGTTTTTTAAATAATTTACAAATTAAAAAAAAGAATATGCGATTATCAGTATCAGTAGCGATTAATTGACAAGAACACATTTAAAATTCAATATAAACGGAAAGGAGTAAACTCCAGTCACGTGTCGGAGTTGACACACACTTTTTTGTGAACGAACCGAATATAAAATAAATTGTTTAATTAGGTTGCTGTTTGATATGGAAAAAATAATAAAATATTAACGAAATGAAAATAAAAAATAATTACGAATCAGATGCGATCACTGTTGAAAAATCGTTTATATATTTTCTAGAAGGATGGTTTATTTCCCGTTCGGTAGAAACTCCTCTTCTTTAGAAAGCGGAAGATTTCCAGAATTTTTCTATCTATAAAGAGATTTTCATTTGGCCCGAAAGGTGGCACAATTATCTCATGACCACTCAGAAATAGCAGCTTGAATGACAGTTGAGAGCTAGAGTTGCAAAGAGGTACTCAGTGAGGTCCAATAGCGATGCTAGTGGCTCATACATATTGATGGCAGTGGACGATCGCCTATAGTTCTGTCCACATAGAGATGGAAATTTCATTCTACATATATTGACTTGTATCTATCCCTCCTCCCTTTCGTAGTTAAATAACATATCAACAGATTTTATAAATAAATCATATATATGCATTAATAATAATAATCCATTTATTGAATATGTTCATGTTGGGATTATATCAAAACAGATATATACCGATTGAACTTCGTTTTTCAACTTTAAACAAAATATTTATTAATTTTCATTGCAATGAAATGAAAACGGAAGAAACCACTCATGAAGGATCGTGTGCTCAGTACGTGGTAGAAACTTTCTTTTACTCCTATTGAAGGAATTTTTCCCATTTTGTGGAAGCCAGGATGGAGCCAGGATGGAAGAAGATCAATATCAAATAAAAAATGAGAATAAGCAATCCTGGCCAAGATCAACATCAATGATGACCTCTAATTATCATTGAAAACCGTGTACAACAATAAAAAGGAAAATTTAACATTAAAAGTGCTCTCCTATAAAGTTTGAAAAATGTCAGTTATGATAGTTAACCTGCGGTACAGATATGTAACTGGAAATAGCTAAGGGGCAGGATATACATAGCCTGCAATGCTCAACAGTCTTGAGGGTTTAGCCTAGCGGGGCATGCACTGGGCGGAATTAATCTTCTTACATGAGGCGTATAGATGCAAAAAGGGGTAAATCCATATTTTATCATTTTTAATTTTTTCACATAGTTAGCGTCCGCTATACGGTGGTACATGGATCACCATTCAAAACATGGACAAAAGATTATTTTCTGTAATATTTATGAACTAATAAAAAAAAATAAAAAAGTTGTCCGGTTTTTTTCTCGAAAACATCCTGGCAACACTAGTTTCAAAGCATGGTACAGTTTTATTGTTTTCAGTTAGTGTTTTGTTGTAAGTAAAAATAATACAGTTGCTATTGTTTCTTTTTGTATATTAGTTGTGACAGCCTAAGAAGGAAGATTACAAAGTTCACAGTTTTATTACTTCTATTTAGTGGAAAAATAGTTTCCTTTTTAATTGTTAAAAAGGAGTAAATCATATTTTATAATTTTTAATTTTTTTTCACAAAATCAGCGTCCTCTATGAGGTGGTACATGGTTCATCATTCAAAACGTGCTAAATCCAATCTAATTTTTCGTTCAAAGTTTGGGTTGAGATGGAGGGTTGCCAGATGTCCGGTTAAGAAAATCTGAGTAAACCGGACAAAAGAATATGAGTGACATTTTTTTCAATATAAGCGCTAGTTCAAAGATGTCATTTTTTGCAATAGATCGTAGTTAAAAGCAGTGTCACCGAATGCTAAATATATCTGAAAGTAGTTTTTAAGCTTTTTTGTAATATTTATGAATTAATAAAAAAAATTAAAGAGTTGTCCGGTATTTTTCTCGAACACATCTGGCAACCCTAGATGTACATAGAAGGGGATAAATTCTTGTTTCTCACAATAGACGCTTGGAGCACTACGTTGCATTTCAAGTTTATGGAAACAAAAAGGTTCCTCTTGAAAAAACTGAGAACTTGATACGTAGGGAAAGAACCTATACTGTAAATTCTGGCAACTATTTAGCTGTAACCTTAAAAAAAATCAAAAACTTGAAGGCTTTTTATTATATCCGCACAAATACAACCTGGTGTGAAACTATCCCCTGCAAAGACACGGGATGTTGCCAAACTTTTGGTGAAACATTTCGGCCCTAATGGTCCTGAAGACAACGATGAAGATTACGAACTAGATATTATTCAAGAAGAAATAAATTCCTTTGACCAATATGAACATAAGATCATTTGAAAGTAATATTGAACTAATATTATTATAAGTAGTTAATTTGTTAGATAATAATTAAAAATTTATATTTTTAGGTCATTGCTTTGGCTCCAAATGTTCAAGACTATTGTTCGATTTAAAAAAATATAATGAGTTAGTAATCATGAGTTCATTATCCTAGTTTATTGACTTATTTAAATTTTCCCCTGCAGATTGGGATAAATCCAATTTATTTAAATTACTTAAAAAATTGTTATTTTGAAAATCTGAACAATATTATACAGATGTGTTTCTTATGTGGTTTGAAAACTTTTTATGCATTTCAAAATATAAATGTCATAATTATAACATAAATACGAGGGTAAGTCAATATTTATCCGCAATTTAGTTATATTTTTGTTTATGTTGTTAGCACGGTCGTTTTGAGTAGATGACGCATGCTTTGTTTATTTGTTGTTATGTCTATGCAGGTTTCAAGATGCTAAGTTAGTTTCGTTATCGGTGCTGTGCTGTGCTGTTAATCATGGCTGTTCCTCTTTCTATTTCCACCAAAGAAGAGCAATGTTCAGTGATCCGTTTTTGTGGTCGGAAGGCGTATCAGGGGCCAAAATTCATCGAAGACTTTCGGTACCGTATGAGAACAGCTTTTTGCCTCAACGGAGTGTCTATGAATGGATGGAAAAATTCAAAAATGGTAGCACAAATGTTACGCACGATGAAGGAGTTTACTAATGAAGAAAACATTGATCGTTCACGTGAAATGGTGCTCTTAGACAGACAGAAAGAGGCATTATGGCGCCGTTGATTTACTTCGGACGAAGGAGTGAAAGAAGTGGTGCATTCCTGGCTCGAAGCTCAACCGAAAACCTTCTTTTATGAGGGGATCATGAAGCTTGTACAATGGTAGACCAAGCGCGTTGAAAAGCTAGGGACTATGTCGAAAAATGATGTACTTGTAAGTTACCTATTTGATTACAATAAAATTGTATAACTATATTGCGGATAATAATTGACACCCTCGTATAAATCATAAAATAAAATTATAAAATTTTATATTTTTCACTATATTAACAAAAGAAAACATTTTTTTTAAGTGAATGTAAGTGTAGTGTCATATATATTTTTGTCTCTTAATTTGTACTTGTTCGTAACTTACGTAGTTTTTACAGTTTACAAAAGCAAGCGCGCTGTTGATGTTTGACATTGCACACAGTTTTTTATTTCTCCTCAAACGAGCATAAACCTTCTAAGGCTGCATTCCTGTAGAATATCTTATGCAAGTAATTGTAGAAAATATGATCTTTACGTGAATTGTCAGAATATAACGTGAAATATCAGAATAATCAGTGGTGGGAAATGCTGAAGTGAAAAAAACATATTGGAGTGTACATAATGTAGGTGTGTGTGCAACCCTGCTTTCTTTATTGCCCACAGATTTATAAACAAATTGAAACTATCAGGTCATATATCTCAGCCCGTAGTGTGAATATGACAGGTTTGAGCATGTTTGTCCACTGTATGTCTATTCAGGCCCCGCTGGACGAAATATTAGTGAACTAGATAGATTTGTTTGATATTTTATTTAAATAATGATCTATACCATTTAATAATAACCCACTGACTCCTGTTGAACAAAGCCGATATTTAGGAATACTTCTTGAGAAATGTTTAACTTGGAATCCTCAAACTAGAGTGAAAATAGAAGAAACTGCTCGACGTTTCAGGCTGCTGCAACACCTACTAGACGAACGTGACCTATTTGGGAATCCGCTAAGCCACGGAATTCCTCTCGCATTCAATTCTTACAATCCAATATATGAGTACTACATCTGGGGAATTTTTCTACTTGTTTTTATCAATGCCACTGTGTATCGTACCATATACTTGTTGTTTTGTTATAATATATTAGTAAATTTCAATAAAAAAAATTAACGATCTGTATAAGTTAAATGCTCACGGGTATACTTCTTCCGAAATAAACTGAAAAGTAATTGGTTTTATCATTGTAGTTTTTTATTACGCTAAGTAATTTTATGTTAGAACACCATTCTTTCTCAACTACTCAACAGTTGACAAACTAATCTAGATTCTGTGTTCCTATAGCCAGTTTTTTACTAGAGTAGTTCTCCTTTCTAATGGATTTCCTACTATATCGAAGTCATGTGATCCTCTACAACTTCGTGTAATATTAATTTCTAAATACCTATCGTAGCTGCGTCCGTCCAAGTGTGACAGTAGGGCAATAAACTATTTTCGGTAAATGAAATGCGAGCGGCAGCCGGGGACAACAAGGCTGGCAGAGACAGCAGCTGGATTAGCTTCGCCTGATTAACGGCCCAGTCTCCGCGTGTCTTCCTTCCACCTAATATATTACGGGGCCTACTGTCCACCCCTGCGAGACTCCCTGTTTCATGACTCCATTTATATAAGCGTCTGTCATTTTTTTACTTTGTTTAAGATTACATAGGACAATTAGTCTCTCTAAGCTGCCATTAAAAATCAACCTTCATGAATGATAATTATATCTTCTGTTTATAATTAAAGAAATTAACAAATATATAATAGTTAGTGTTTGGCAATTTTCGGATAATGAAAATTTGTACATAGGTATTTTAGTAAACTACACTTGCTTTTTTACTTCAATCAGTAGTATTTTACTGCCCTGAGTATTTGACTTTGAAAATCATGTTCCGTTCATCAAAATATTCCAACCGTTTATATCATTATCGTCAGTGGTGCTATAACGCACTGAGTGAGTCAGGGGCTCCACCGTTTTCGCCATCCTTCTATATCTTGTGCATCTGCTATCCAATTCAATAAGCCATGCAGATTGCGAGAATATGCGAATTATTCCCTCCATCGAAATTTTGGTATTCCGATGCTTCTCGATCCAATAATTTGATCCGTCATCAAGTTTGTTGTTCATTCGTCCTGGCTAAATGTCCAATTTAACAACCAGCCCTTTCAAGCCTCCCTCAGCGGATAATTCTCATAATGTCCTCTTCTCCGGTCAGTGTTAAAGCTCTAGGTTACTCCTCGGTTTCCAGTTCTCACTTTCTTCTACTGGGCTCGGCATAAAGTTTTCCTCTCTAACACAACGAGCCTTTGGTAATCCGCTTATATAATATACTGAGTAGCGATACTATTTGAGGTCTAGTAGTTATACACGTTGCACTGATAGCACCAGTTTCTAAATGAAACAAAAGGTTGCAAAAAATATAAACACATATCAGTTTATAATTTAAATTTTAAAAACATTTTTAGTAGAAATTTTCCTAATTTTACACTATGTTTCAAAAATAAATTTCTATTTTTATTGAGGTTTTTCACTGAACGGGCTTAGAGACCGCACGAGTAATATTATTTTCACTCCTTTTCATACCCCTTCTCTCCTTCCTTCTATCTTCCAACCGTTTCCTCATTTTTTCCGATTGTTCTTTCCTTCTTTCCTCGATCCACGCTATTACTTTTCTCACATCTCCCTTTCCCACAAGGACCTTAATTTCTTTTAGTCTTTTCCCTATCGAAACGGTCTTGGCCTGTTATTTTCAGTCTCTCAGTTTTTTCCTTTATCTGTTTCATGTACCCCCCCCCCCCCCCCAGCACTCTTGTATCCTCCCATTTTATAGAAGAGTTTTCTTTTTCGTCTCTTTGGGTGCATCCTCACCATATGTCCGTAGAACCTTAATATTCTTATTCTGATGTTCATTTCCAAATCATTTATTCTTTATATATTTCCTTATTAGGTCTCAATCTATAGCCATCGTGTGTCTTCTTTTGACCGTAAATTCTTCTTAGTGTCTTCTTTCTATCCCCAACATTTTCCTTGGGCTGGGGAGGGAAGTGATTTCCATTCCTTACATTATCACCGGTTTGACGACCATAGTGTAGTGTCTTATCTTCGAGGTTTGTTGACAGGCTCCTTTTATTATATAAATTGCTTGTCTATTTTTATTTTTTCATTTATATCTAACTATAGTTTCAAATTAGGTAGAGATGTGTGCAAAGTCTCACAAAAGCGGTTGTAATTTTTAAACACGGATGAGGAAATGCAATTTAGCTTATCAGATGATACAATTGAAAACAACTGCCAGTGACGCGGCTGGGAAAGAGAACAGGAACCTTCCTGACTCCTGGTTTGCCCTCATTCCTGGGGAAGAAATTTAGTTCTGGGACCCCAGGCAAATTGTAAATAGTGTAATTATGGTATGAATGTAAGCAATTATTTTTTTTTATTAGATTTTCGAAATTTTTTTTTTTTTTTACGGCATGCATACATTTTTCCGCATGTATATATTTTTATTACCTTTATTTATTTTATTTTTGTTTTGTTTTTATGGAATGATCGAATATACCTACTTAGCACTATAAATTATTGCCAACAAGTGACAGATTGTAATAATTTAAGAGGTCAGAGAAGTAATTTGAAAACCAACGTTTCAATCCACACTGCAGTTCTTCTTCAGAGCTAGATATACAAGATGCAATGAAATTAAAATGATTTTTTACAATTCTTATATGAAGTATCATTATTTTGTTTGTGCCATGTAAATCTTGCTCTGAAGGAGACCTTTAATGCGGATCGAAAATTTTTTTCTACAACTGCTATTATTAAAAAAAAAAATTAGTTTCAGTAGAACATTATTAGGAAACCTGAGTATAATATTGCATATTTCTGAGTTTATAGATTTTCTTTAAAATTTATACTTTCGAGGCTCCAAGTAAACTTGCCCTTGAGGGGGTTTAATTAATCATTAAAGACTGTCCTAGTTAGGGATAGATAAAGGCGTCCCTTAGGCGAGTGCAAGATGCGAGGATAAGCCCTCTGTAAGTTTCGGTTACTTAGGTGTGGCTGAGTAATCTGCTAAAACCTTCGTCTAATCAACCACCGGCTTAATCGCAACGAAATGAACTTTGTCGGCTTATATGTGTTAAAGATTAGTATCGGATTACCCCCACTCTCAACTCCTGAAGGGAAATATCTGCCCTATAAAATCTTTATTTACTAAGTAAGGGCCATCTTTTGAAAGAAGCTTTTAAATGAACACGTTTTAATATTACACGCGCTCGTTTCGTAAAAAAAAATGCGGTTCACCAAACTTTTTCATCACAGGTATCCCTTTACAATGGAACCGATTAGTTACTTACTGATTTAATTAGATTTAAAGGCACATGGAACATCATGTGCTTATATGAATTGGTATTTAACAAAAAACCAAAAACGGTATAAATAAAATTTCATGAATATAAGATGTTAAGCATATATCTGCCCTGGTGAAGTGGTTTTGTCGAATTTTTAGTCTTCTTATTATCCGCATCCTCTCGATCACGCTTCCCGAGAGGTTAGATAGTAGATACCGAGAGGTAGTAATTCAATGGGTCTGCAGATAAAAAATTCTTTTTTCTAATGATTTATAAATATAATGTTTTATAAAATGTAAAATGAAGTAAGCTATTGTTTATGTTTATACTTTGGTTATTTATTTGGCTATCATATAATGTTTTTATTTATAAATAAGCAATTGAAATTGTCATATTGTACAGTGTTATTGAATATTCCATTAAATAATCTGTCCTTTCAATGGGCTACTTTGAAATAGGAAAAAAAGTTAAATCTTAATTATTTTTCTATTGTTTCGAGTAAGGTCATTAACTATTATTTTTATATTATTAAAAATCTAGTATAAATTATTGTATTGTTGATTGATTATTCTTTCAAAGCTATATTTTTATTAGGTACATTATCGCGAAATAGGGTAGAAATACTAGGAAGGGATTATAAGGGAATATACTGTATAGGATGAAATAGGAAATTAAGTAACAAAGGTGGGTTGTTAAAGATTATTGGTATTATTGCGTATGATGAAGTCTGTCACATTAGGAACTTTTGGGTTGTGTATATAGTAAATTTTTGTTTACAGTAAAGTGGTACGTTTGAGAATATGTCTCAACATATCGTTCTAGAATTGTCTGCACTGCATTGACAGCATCTTTACTCCAAGCAAGAAGGCGAGTCTTAAGACATCAGTTTATGAAATGATCTATGTTTATTAAAGAAGTGGGAAATAATTAAATATAGATAAACATCTGAATTATACACCAAAAGGACTGTACCGGATATTTCCAAATTTATTCTAGCAAGGTTTAGAATAATTCCAAACAGTATGTAAACGGAAACAGGTCCACGAATTCTACACTCCTATTATCAGATGATACTTAGTTATTATGATCGGGGTAATTGCTCAGTGACGGAATTTTTTAAGCGAATCTCAATTGTAAAAAAATATAACGTTTCTGAGTACAAAAAAAAGCTCTCTCATTCAATAGTCTGAATTATCTTCGAAAGTACATCATCAGGTGCTTCTTAACAATCAGATGTGTAAGGAGATGATTAGTAACTGACCCAATTAACTTAGTTAACCCCAGGTTTTTACTCCATTAAGAGTGCTGAGTAGGCTTTGTGAGCCTGAGTAGGGTCTCCAAACCAGACTGGTTCGATCCACTGCTGGTAAATAATTTTCTGCCACAGTAAATCAGTAAAAATTTGACGAACTAACTTCATTTTAAGGATTTAGCCTCCTATTTAATTACTACTACCGAAAATATTTTAATTATATTGTAAAATATAACCTATCATCTCCTTAATAATTTTTTTTCAATATTTTTAATGTCAATCCATCATGTTAGATCTCAAAAAATAATTTTATAGTAGCATTGTATTATGGAATCGTTCCTTCATCATGTTAGTGACATATTGGACTTGGGAATAGAATGTTCCTTGTTATAGCGATTTTATAATTGTGTCATGCTTCGGCCACTCAATACAAGTACGTCCACTCTGAGTGCATCGAATCCGTGCCGCTTCTAAATCGAAGATCATTAGTTGGGCTCAATTAAATTTTTGTAGAAGTGGTATCCCAATTGTTTCTATTAACCTCTTGTTATGAAAAGGTTATTAAAAAACAGAAAGAAAGAAAGATACCACAACAATAAACGAACGGTGTTTATTGGGTCCAGTATTTATGGTAGAAACTGTAATGTTTCTAAGACGACAGTCAGGCAGGCGTCTTTCCCGAGATCACTCTCAATCACCAGATTTATCGCTAACTAAGGGTACGCACTTTATAAAGGCTAGGAGAACCTCAGGATGGTTTGCAGATCCCACAAGCTTCATGAAAGGCTGTTATCAAAGATAGAAAGGTTATAGAACCATAAATTTCAAATGCTAGTTACAATAATATTTGATTTTTCTGAGGTTTTCCTAGCACGTCACTTTGAATTCTATTGTGTACCGATTGTGGCACAATATTTTATTATGTATTCATTATAGTTTACTTATCAACACAGAATGCCCATTTACTCGATTATTTTAGGCATTTTTTTTTTAAATTGGTCTAACGAATCCATTTCTGTAGCATGTAGTTTAATTATTTTGTTCATTGGATCTTATATAATTAAAAAATGAACTGTAGTTAATGAATAGTAATCGGTCTACGTACTTATTTAAGAATTAAACAGTAAATACTTACTAAGATATAAAAAGGTTTTGGTTTTTAATAATTAGATTTCGTAATAAGATGTATCCCAAAGATCTTATTTGAATCTCTAATATGGCCTTCGCTTTGAAGGAGTTTGTGGTAAGAGGAGAGAGAGTTAGGAACGGAGAGGTAAATAGACTGATCGGGGTAGGGAAGCACGTCGCGCCGTCTTGAGTGCACTCCACGTTTCTGTGACAATCAACGCTGCTTCAAGAAGTTCAACTGCGAACAATCCCTTCTGAAATGCAACAATCATAGCAGTGAATAATGTAACTATTAATTTTGAGCTGTGTAAATATTTGCAATATACTTTTAAAAAGAGAGAGAGAGAGAGAGAGAGAGAGAGAGAGACAGACAGAGAGTGAGAAAAAGGGATAGAGGGAGAGATTGAGGGAATGACAGAGGGAGATAGAAAGCGAAACCAACAGGGTGAGGGAATGATAAATAGCCAGGTAGAGAGAGAAAGAGAAATAGCGATTTCAGTGTAAATGTAATAAAGTATAAACGATCTACTTTTATACTTCATATTAGTAACAGTAATTAAAGGTAATATGAGAGGGAGAGAAAGAGATGGATAGATAGAGAAATAGAGAGAGAGAGAGTGAGAGAGAGAGAGAGAGAGAGAGAGAGAGTGAGATTGAGAGAGGGATTTTCCTAGAATTATCGTTATGTACATTGGTTAGCAACTTATTTACATGGTTTGTTTGATGTAAGCAATTAAGTTATCCATCACAGTAGTATCTATACCATAATCAAATGCTATTAAACCTTAATCTCCATTTAATCTATACCAGTTTTCTCTTTTCTAGTTATCACTTACTAATTTATAATTAAATTCATAAAAAATTTGTGAAAAAAAATAAATTGAAAATGAACTAACTAAATGTAAACATCGACATTAATAAACTTCAAAAACATAAAAAATAGGCAAACGAAATAATAAACATAAATAAAAACAGTTCTAAATAACAATGTAGTGAAATATCGCAAGACAATTCAAACGTAAGAATTATAATTTTGACAGCTACTTTTTTATTGTGACAGTTATTTTTTACAATCTGATTTTATCGGGGTTTTTTTACCTGTCATAGGAACCTTTACCCATATGTAGCGATTTTACTAAGATATATTTGAAGGAAATTGTATTTGTGATATTATTCTGAAGCACCATAAGACAAGGCTGTGCAGGTTCATTCATGTTTGGACTTGCTCAGACCTGTTCATCTGGCATTGCGATGTGTCAGTATTGAGCTGACTGTGAGTTTGTTCCGTAGTGAAATATTTCCTTCCTTTCTTTTCGGAAGTGTATTGTGTATGTAGTGCTTTAATGCTTTGTTTCTTCATCATACCAAGAAAGTGTGTAAATCATGTAAACAGTTTCTGCTATATTTGTGAGTGACCTTCAAGTCTCAGAGGCGAAATTTGACCCCACTCGTAAAGAAGAGTTACCAACTTTACATTGGCGTCAGGCTGGTGATTTTGATAAGAGCTGGGCCCCAAATATATGCTGTGTTTCGTGTGTTAGATTGCTGACAGGGTGGGAAAATGGACAGTTCCCTGATCCAGTACACGCAGATATGATCTTAGGTGATAACTCTGAATCTGACCTAACTGAAACTGAAAATGCTTCAGAGGACAATAAAAATGACTCGGGATATCTTTAAATCTGTCTATACAGCAAGCTGAAGATTCAACTACAAGACTAAAAGGGCGCAATCTACTCCAAAAAGTAGTAAGAATACATTGTTATCGTGTCCGCCATATTGATTTCAAGGACTGCCTCTCGGAAGTACATAGTATATATATATATATATATATATATATATATATATATATATATATATATATATTATATTATTATTGTGCTTTGTAATGATATTTGTTCAGCTATGGAAACTCCTGGGTTTTAGCACCGGGGAGATGAGTGACGACTATTCTTAGACTCGTCTAATGTTAGTTTAAAGGCTGTGCTACTATATATTCGCAATGATATTCCATCAACACCTATAGCGCATGCTGCTGATATGAAAGAGACATATCAAAATATGAAACTAATTCTAGAGAAAATACAATATGGAAAATATGAATGGAATGTCTGTAGTGATTTAAACGTCATTACATTATTGCTTGGTTTGCAACTTGGGTTCACCAAATTTTGAGGGGGGTTTTTTGCCTCTGGGACAGCAGGGATAGGAAGTCTCACTATGTTACAAAATCATGGCCTAAACGTGAATCTCTTATCCCTGACCAAAAAAATGTGTCATATGTCCCGTTAGTGAATCCTGAAAAAATATTGTTACCTCCATTACATATCAAGTTAGGAGTAATGAAAAATTTCGTCAAAGCTGGCAGTTTTTCAAAAGTTTATGTTTCAATTTTCTTGGAAACCATAAAGCAGAAACCTATCATGACATAGTGACTTCTTATAACGCTAGGGGATGTAACATGTCTTTAAAAGTTCACTTCTTGGACTCTCACTTAGAATTCTTCCCCATAAAATCTTGACGCTGTCAGCGATGAACACGGTGAGCGTTTTCATCAGCAAATTGCTACTATGAAAAAGATACCAAGGTACCAAGGTAAGTGGAGTTCCAATATGCTGGCTGATACTGATGGGCCAATAAGAGAGACGTTCCAGATGCAAAATATGCCCGAAAATCACTATCTACCACTTTCTTCACAAAATGAGTAGTTATAATTTTGAGTTAGATCGATTTTTTTCGAATATTATTGAATTTCAAATGAATATCACCCAAAAATCCTATCTGATGGAGTAAAACTAAAGGTATATTTGAATTCAGCACGCAAAATACTTCTAGCAAATTTTATTTTAGTTGCGAAAGAAAAAAAGTTCATTTTTGTCGACCAATTTTTACTTTCATTGATTCTAAATTGAACAAAAAAAAAATAAGATCAGCACTCCATATATACATAAAATAATTGTAACTTAATTTCATAGTGCACCTTTCAAAGTGAGATGCTTAGTTGTAAGCTAATAAGTTATAAGATTTTTTTGAATTTTTATTGAATTCATTAAATGTTAAACTAATCAGTAAAAACAGTAAATCAATACAAACCGTATTGGTGCAAGAGATATTAAAGAATATTTCTTTATACAAATCATTACATCATTAGTTATTCTATCACACACAGATAATCCTTAAAGGACGGTTTCTCCATAAAATTTAGGGTCTAAAGTTTCGATAAAATACAACTTCAGTTGAGCAGTCAAAGCGGAATTGACTTAGGCGTCATAAAGGACACCGCTAGAGGATTTAACGATGGATTGCACATTTAGATTGGATCGTATTCTACAGGTGCTTTGCTGGATTATCCTCTCGTTAATGGCTTGGTCTACTTCATCAACGCCTTCATTCCAATTGCTCATTAACTACTACGATTCACACGATTTTTTTATTAATGATGAAAGTAGATGGTTACTAAGTACTTTATTGTCCTGATTCCAAAAACGATTAGGATTCCATTTAATGTGGTAGATATAGTATTTTGTTATGGTATTTTCCAAATCGCGCGATGAGCTCACTGATTCCATAGATCTATGGAATTCTATCCATTGTTTATATCTAAGAAGGGAATCAAGATCCCAGGTTAAAATCCGACTGTGGCAAATATGTTAGCAATCGGTAATGTTACACTGTGTGCAAACATCGGAAATGTCGGACTCTGTGGGAAAACCAAGAGGTAGAGCCGAATCTAGGATCAGCTTCATGCACAACTGTTGTCCTTGAAATAGTACAGTCCCTATTACGTACTGAACTCAAGATTCTTCATGGGTAGTGGTAGTCGTAGTGTGTGGTACCAAAAACTAGTAAATATTTGTAATACTTTCCCGTGGTTAGTGGCAAGCAAATACTTGTTTCGTGCTTTTGCCAATTTTATAAATTGAAATTCCCAATAGCTCAGATAATTTTTATTTTGTTATTTTTATACCATGCAAATTAAAAAAAATAATTTATAGTTTGCTTGTATGCACAAGTGTTATATAATTACAACTTACCAGATCATAAATCAAATTTTCTTCTTGATTACCTCACCCGGTTTGTAATAAAAATAAATTTACTTTTATTATAGTAGAAACTATAATATTTATTTTCATATAACGTGTCCCATGGCTCTGATGGTTCTCTTTCGCAGTTTCTTAACTGTAATAATTCATTTTATTGTCACATAGACTCTTACATTCCGCCTCTTTCCATTTATGCCGATCGTAACCTTCTTGCACTGTTTAAATATTTCAAGAAATGAGTCCTATGTATGGCGTATTTCCTCTCCTTATGCTGAACCATATAAATCCTTGATGTACACGAGAAATATTTACTGGTTTCTAGGTTATTCACCTTGTTAAGAAAGGGTTATGTTAAACTTTGAACATATATAAGATTGTAAAGTTTAATCTAAGGCATAAAAACATTTGTAACACGCTTTATTCGCCTGTACGTAACGGAATTTTTGAATTCGATACTTTGTAATTTCTAAACCTCTAATTAAATTGAACCTTTATAAACCACTCAAGCATCGATGATTGTATAATGATAAAATAAGTATTTTCCTAACCAGGGGTTATCTTCAGGGTTAGCGATTTTTCATATCCGAAGACACGGTTTTGTCTCGTGTCAAGTACTATGACATGCATGGCTTAATTTTTCAGGCAAGCATGTGAATATTGGCAGAATCAACTGGGGAGTTTCATATATTTTGCAAAGAAAAAATGTTATAGATATTTTATTTGAAAATAAAAGATATGACCAGGACCGGGACTCGAACCCGGGTGCGTCCTGTCCGTGGTGGTGCTTTAACCACTATAAAGTTATAGTTTGAAAAAATAAAAACACGTAAGTCTTCCTGGCGATTCTATCTGGCTCCTCCTAGGTAGATGTCCGTCCTACCATAATTTGTGTTCCTCCAGGATTGTCTCCGCTGGTTTAATATCCGTATCTTATCTCTCCGAGTTTTCCTTTCTACTTTCTGCAGGTATCTCATTTCCATGGCTTGTATTTGACTTCTGGGCTTTGAGGTTAAGGTCCACGATTCCGAAGAATAAGATAGGATAGGATGAATGGTCGATTTATAGACAGCCATTTTGGTCTGTCTCGTCACCATTATTAAACATTTCCCCCGCTGCTCCGATTCTTCGCACCACTTCTTCCTCAATATTCAATAAAACGCGTCTATAACGGACAGTCGTGGGGCGAATAAAGTGTAGGCTATAGAGGGGTGTCCGTTATATAGAGTTTCTCAGGGAAAAAACAAGTTATGGATACAAATCAACGCCAAGACAATTGTTCTGCAAATGATGCACTTTTTTTTATACCAAATTTATTTGGTACACAACAGAAAACAATATGTACAAATCTGAAAAAATATAAAATGTAATAACCTAATTGTTTCTCACAATAATGTTTACGTTTCTGTTTTAAATAATAGTAATTAGAGTTTGCTGTTTGTAAATAGCCCTGGTCATTTGATGTTGTGGTGAATAATCAGATCATTCAATAGCCATTTTCATCACTTTTTTTTGTAATATTCTTGAATCCTTGACAGCTGTTCCAAAAGTTTTTTTTCTGATTTAATTATATCCCGCAATAAAAAAAACCGGCTTAATTATTCAACGACAAACATGCCTGGCTGTTGGTTGAATGTTAATGCCATATTTCTTATCTTGAAGGTGTTCGTGATCAAAGTTAGTATCCTCATCGTCGGCTTGCTCGTCCGATTCCAAAGAAGAGCATGGTTGGGGGTTGATTTCGTTCAAAATGCCCGTGATATTCAACGTGGAACGTTCTGTAACCAAATTGTCATCTATTATCGCAAAATCCCCTCCTATATCCCCTGGGTAAATTGCCAACAGCCCTGCAAGACTGGATTCATCTTGCATATTTTCTGCGACAAGTTGTTCTTCTATTGGGAACCCTGCTTTTTTAAAACAGTTTTTTATCGTTGAAGGGCATACGTCTTACCAAGCATTTTGGATCCAAGTTGCTGATTTCAGTATTTCAATGGATTTGGATAAGTCCTGCTCTGGTACGTTTTTTTCTGAATTAGCTATCAGGTGACGTAATGCTACCTGACGATACTCTACTTTAAAAATTTGGATAACTCCTTAATCTATGGGTTGACATATTGAAGTAACATTTGGAGGAAAAAATGCAATTTTTATCTTTTTAAATAAAGGTGGACGTGGGACGTTGCATTATCCAGAAACAAAACAATTTTTCTTTCCGACATTTTCATTTTTCGGTTTAATTGTTCCAACCATTCAGTCATTATTTCACCTGTCGTACATGGCTTTTTGTTTGCTTTCCATTCAACACCTATAAGGTCCAAGTGTACGCCTTTGAAAGATCTAGGATGTTGAGCTTTCCCTATCACCAATGGTATTAATTTCGCGCCTTCCAAACTAGAACATGGAAGGACCATTAGCCATTCTTTTGCTATTTTGCCACCCGTACAGTTCTCACCCTTGTAGCATAACGTTTTATCCGGTAGAGCGCGGTAAAATGACCCAGTTCCATCTGCATGAACTATGTCCTTTGCATCATAACCTTCAATAAGATTTGCGATTTTATATTTCCATGCTATCATTGCTTCCGTGTGTACAGCGGCGGCCTTCCCACAAATAGCCTTAAACGCGATGTTGTGACGTGTCCTGAAGCGGTCAAGACAAACCATTGGATGCTTCGAAATAGTTCATTTTTTGCTCCCTACCTATTTCTTGAGATTTTTCTTGTCTCCTGGGTCCTGATACAGGCACTTTTTGAGATATAACACGATTACAGCAACATTGGAGCCCTGTTTCTATTGATTCATTGCGTTACTAATTTTATTTTTGTCCGTCGCGAGGGGTTAGAAATGCTGATGGGGGAACAAGTGTCATGTCCGTGTCCGGTATAGAGAGGGTCCGTTGTAGAGGGGTTAAAATAACTTTATTTCATTGATTTTATCTCGGAACTTTAAAAAATTGTCCGTTAAAAGGTGTGTTCGCTATAGAGGGGTGTCCGTAAAGAGGGTTTTCACTGTATCCACTTTCGTTGAGATGAGGACCTAGATATTTAAAACTATCAATTTTTTCTAATCTCTGTCCTCCAAACCTTAGTACTCTCATTATTCTTCGGGTTATCTTTCCTATTCTCAAGCATTTAGTCTTACCCGGGTTAATTTATTGTCCAATTAATATTTATTGTCCATAATTCCACTTGCAGTACATTTATGTTATGTTAGAGGTCTCTGTCATTGGCAGCTACCAAAACGATGGCAAAGGCCAACAAGAAAAATTTGACGGGGTAAAGGTTTCTGCGTCCCAGCTGGAATATTCTCATCATCAGCTTTGCCCTCTTTAGTGCCAAGTCCAAAGCCATAATGAACAGAATGAAAACTAAACAATAGAAACTAATTTTCGATGTGTTTAAATAGAACTTGAGGAACAGTTTAAACTACAGAAGAGTTCATAAAATAAAAGAGAAAGCTAACTGCACCGAAGGTTCCGATTTCAAAGTCGTTTGTGATCGATTGTTTAATTAATTTCTTCATAAGTATTAGAAGATGGTTATTTAATAAATATAACAGATGTATCATAAGGGATCTGGATTACCATCTGGGGCTCACCCAACCTCTGTAAAATAGGTAACCGAAATAAGGGAGAAAAATATGTTGGTTGAGCGTTATCTAGGATAATCACCTTCCTGTTCCAAGAAACAGCACAATCTCTACCATGTACTGAATACTAGAGCTTGCGGTTTGTTCACGGGGTGTTATGGTGGTACTTTTTTTCCTTAGCGTTAAGATAACAATCGGGTAATGAATGAAAAAATTAATATTATGGAAAGAACGTGGGGTGCATGTTTAGGTATTTTAATAACGATTCTACTTTTTACCAATATTAGTAAAATATTTACATCAAGCACCCCACGCTTTTTCACGATAAAATTAATTTTTATTAATAACTCTATTATAATTTTAAACTTATTGAAAATTAATTTCTACGCATTGATAATGAGTACGCATTGAGTAAAGCATATTTTTTTTTTTTTAAGTCTCATATTTGTCTATAAATAGTATTAAAAAATCCTATATTTTAATCTGTAAAATCGCAGTATGAATGTGCTTCAGCGTACTATTGTTTAAAATACAATATTACTTACAAAGCCTTATCTATTACAAAACTATAAGCCAGGCCACCTCAACGTTATCATGTTTCTCAGTATAACAATATCATTAAAGCCACCTCATTCGCCTCACTGTCAGCTTTAATTTAAATTGCATCTACGTAGTACATAATTATTTATTAATTATAATATTTAATTAATATGATTAATACAATGGTATTAGTTAATAATAGCATAGCGATTGTGGTAATTCCAGTTTTATAACGGTTAAGTTACTGAAAATATAATTGTACACTCTTAAACCTGATGGAGAAATACCGTCATCAAGAAAAATACATATTACTAATAATCTTATAATCAATTTTAAATAAGAATTTTTATTTTCTGTTTAAGTTGCAATGTCTTTTAGAGGACTTTCCTTGGAAGGCATAAAATACTGAAGTGCTTCATAGTGATAAAATGCAAATAGGCAGTCATTAAAAAAATGTTTAATTCATATAGTTTCAGCCATTTCTAATATTATTATTCATATCTTTGTTGAGTATGGATTATAGCGTTACTAAATAAAGACCGGTTTGTTTTTTATTGTGCATTAACAAAACAATATAGTCAATGCGTTAATATTAGTTGAACTGAAATGAAAAATAATTTCAATACGCTCTTGTATTACCTTCATTTTTGAAAAAACTGTATCCTTCTAAATGAATATTATTTGTACATTTAAATTCTATTCATTTTCATTTTGTTTTTGTAATTTTTAGTACATTTAATATCATACAAATAACATTACTGTTTTTTTTTAAATAAACACAATGGTATAAAACAATTTTTAAGTCTTCTAAGAGCAAAGGGTATAAACAATATAAAAAAAAGTATGTGTGATGTAAATTGTATAAAATATTTAAGCAATAATCTCCGACAGATATTTTATGTTTTTCCCTTAAACGCTAAAAAAGGATTAACTTACATTAGTGATTCCACGTTCTTTTGAATAAAGCAACTGGTCGAAAGACTATAAAATCATTTAAGGTGTCAATATTACTTTTGGAAAACGTCGTGCAAGGAATCATTAATCTTCAATTATTTACACTGTGAAATAATAAATAAAAATCAATGTAGTTATAATCAATTGTTTACCGAATCCAAAGATTCGAAGACAGTTTCGTCAATCGCTGTTTAAAACCTTCCATTCCACCTATTCCTCCTGTGGATTACCACTTTTGAGAATAAAATTTAAACAAAAAAAATTGTATAAAAAAATGCTTAAGTCAAGATGGCATAATCAGCTATTTTTTCTGCGATTTTTTATATCAGCCTTCCAGACGTGACTGTATCTCTATCGAATGTATCTGTTACCTTCAGTAGAGATGCTGAGACTTTTTTAAGCTTTTGCTATAGGCGGAGTGATTACATTATGGAAAATATTGATAAACACTTAGGAGAGTGATGGATCAGGTAAAGTGAACCCGCATCAGGTTTCTTAGGGATTTAACCTGAAAAATGAAAATAGATGTAAAGAAGAGTTATAGCCAAGAAGGAAGAGAGTGAAGATTCAAGATGTGGAGACGCCCCCTGAAGTACTTTCTACATATGAATCCCTTACTGGAGAAAGGCAACTGGTGTACCTTTCTAAATTCTCCAAAAAAATGGATCTTGTCCAGGACTAGTTCTCTATCTGCTGTAACCAGATTATTGAAGGCCTTGTGTGGTAAGCGATGCATTAAACCTTTAATTCAAAAATCACTAAAGATCGTTACTAAGAGGGCATTATTTTAAGCAGCTATGATCAGTACTTTTTGAAAGATTGATTAAAGTGAAGCCTATTTTTCTGATACATTACCTTTTATATGTATTTATTAATTAACACTATACTATGTTATAGCCAACAAGGAATTGAAACGTTTGGAAATGAAACAGATGACTACTTTATTAATATTATTATGAATTCCTGTAATCCAAGTGTATGGCATGTATCTCAGGGTGGTATGGCATGTTTCTCTCATACAGTTTATACTAAATTTAAAAGTTGACAACCTTAACGTAACAAACTACTACGCCCGAGATCGCAGATTCGCCGGCTTAGAAGTGTTTAAAGTGAGTGAAAATTCCTTAGTTATGCCGTCCTTCGGATGGGACGTTAATTTGAGTTCCCGAGTATGTGTCAAATCAAGTACTCGTAAAAGATCCATATCCGAATTATACATGGTTCGGCAAAATTTAGGACTATCACTGTTATTAAGAAGATAAATACCAAGATTAGCTATATTTAATCTTGCCATAGCAACATAAAGTGATGTTAGACGAAGCAAAAAAAAAACTAATAACATTGCAATTATAGGAAAAAAATTCTTCTAACAAATCGTTAGCTTAAAATCGCATAATTATATTATTTTTCTCAAGAGTAAGCCTTAATAAAATGTAACGACAGCAAAGTGATCTAACAAGAGCCGTTCGTTAGGAGACCGTTCTAATATCGGCTTGGATAACGAGTTATATAATACCCTCTCTTATAATTATGTCTTCAATAGTCCTCGTCTACCCACTCACTGGGAGAGATCTCTGAACGTTTTCAGTCCTTTTGATTTATTTATTTTGTATTATTATTTATTTACTTCTGATCTTTATCTTAAAAGGTATAAAAACTCGAGGCCGCATTTGCACAAAGGGGATATAAGATCAGTGATATAAGACACCTGAAACACTCAGGCAATCCAATGAAATCTAAAGGGAGGCGTTAATAAAGATCCATACCCACACTATATATGACATATCACAAGTGTCACATCTCTTGAAGTGGTTAGGACTTCATAACACGGAGGTATATAGATTTTTAGTAGACTCCACTACTGTACAAGCCCAATATTCAACACACAAGCAGGCCGTCCTCAGCCCTATCAATACCACGAAACAATCACTCAACTTGGACTGAGAACTAACTAAATCGTATGTAAAAGAGCTAGAGCTACATCACTAGAGTTTTCTTTTTATCATTTTTTACATTAGTTTTATTTTGATAAATGTACTTTATTAAATACATACGATATTTCAAAATGATAATATAATAAATAGTTAATTGCGATAATTAAATAAATCAACACTTATAAAAGTAAGAAATACTATTCAATTCTAACAAATAAATTAGTACTGGTTAGCAGTGACCATAATTTGATCAAAGCATTCTTTTGGAATAAAGTATTGAATATCATGTTTAAGTTATGAATATTTTCGCTAAATTTAAGTTCCTATTAATTAAATAATAAAGTTAATTATATAATTTTATTATTTAATAAAGCACATTTATCTAAATAAAAATAATGTGATAAATGATAGGAGCAGGACTTCAGTTAAGGTGCTCACTAGTTCATTCTGACTGGTGTTAGTAAGAATGGGGAAAATTCCATTGAGTAGTTCTATAAATCCAAATTTCCTAAAATTTAACAAAAAAAAACTTTGGTTCGCAGATATAAATGTATGAAAATGCATAATAGAATCTTTTATAAGGCTGAGGACGAATCATGGAAATTGCAACAATTATTGATATGAGATAAGTTTAAAATAAAGTTCTAAATGGGAAAAATGTATTCGTAATGAAATCATTAAGCATATTATACTTGAGTACCCGGCAAACATAAAAAAAATAATGCTCAGGGATTCGAATATGGTTTTCTTCCGAGCTTCACACTCATTCAAATAAGTCCTTGTATTAACATTAGGCCATAGATTCTTATCTGAGATACATGCTAATTTTACTAATAGGTGAGTTGAGAGAATTTGATTATTTTTTCATTAAGTATACATTTTCAACCCTCTGACTCAGTTATAGGTGATGAAGTTGTATTTATTCCTACATTTATGTTATACTTCTGACCGTGCAATAACCACACGTACATTGAATTTCAGAAGAGGCCGCTAGAAGTTCTTAAATGTATTGAATAATAAATGCAGCTATATATTTATCTCCAAAACTGCTTACGAAATTAGAGTTATAAAGCGAATAAAAAACGCACCTCATCTTCATTCGAAGTGAACTTAAAAAAAAAAAATATTAAAAAAATCTATAGAATAGATGCACCACTAATTTTAATTTCTTTTTATTTCCTATTTTGTTTTATATTAATAAGTGTTTATTTGTTTTTTTCAGTTTATTTAATAAAAATAGTGTCAAATATTAGTTGATATAAATGTTTAAGCTTCATATATTCAAAACCGCCGGATTGGGCTACTATCTAAACAAATGAAGAAAAGTTTGAAGCTGTAACAACTATAGACAACATGCATTTACAAGTAACAACCTCTCCATAAACTCAACAAGAAACACAAACTTACTTTATTACAACGATTAAAGGAAATGACTTTATTGAGTCTCAAAGGACAAATAAGATCGTAACCTTTGTAATATTTTAAGCACAGTGCGAGTTGGAAAATAATTGTATATAATAATAGTAGATACAGTGTATTTATACTTTAAAACTGATATAAGGGTGGTTCTTTTATGTTACTTTTTCAATTAAAATATTTTAATTGTATAATTGAATTATTGTATTTTGAATTAAAAGTTTATCATATTATTAATTATTAATATTAAAAATTAGCATAGTTAATATTAATCTATTCTATTGACAAAATGAAAATCCGAAAGGATTTCGCTGCAACTACAAAATGTAACGATAATCAGATTTCATCTTTTCTATGCCTCGGTTTTGACATAAAATCATAGGAAGTCATTCTGCAGAAAAAATGTTCATAAGGGTATATTGATACACAAATTTTATTAATAGATTCTTAATGGATGACCAGTGAGAGCAAACATTACTGGACATTAATAAAACCTGTTGAAATCGAATCACTCATACTAACAAAAACATATTATTATTTTTATTCCTAAAATTAACAGTGCTTTTGATAGGATTATTCAAGTCATTTCGCAAACAACAGGATTGGAAAAGTAAAAAAAGAAATACCAAATTGTGTTTACAGACGTTGGGACGATCCAAGTTGTTTTTAAGCGCTGAAAACCCCACCTTCCAATAAAGGAAATCCGATTTGCCAGAAACGAATCGCCGACAAGCCGATAAGGACCTTGTGTAGTAAGTTCCAAAAACATCAAACAGACGTTGAGTCTTTATGAACAATCCCCTATTTTAGAAATTGGTTGATTCTTTTTTTCGAAATTTTACATTCTCAAATTTGGAAAAAAATATTTCACAAAATTTTTTTTCGAGTATATGTTTCTATAACGAAGTTTATACTCACATTTTCCAATTCATGATATTTCATTCCTAAATGTTTTTATATAGTAATAATCAAATGCTCATATTTTTTTATTGACTCTGAAATAATATATTGAACTATTATATTCTAAATAAACTAATATACTGTTGTTTAAATTCAAAATTCTGTCTTATACGCGTTAAATTCATACGTAGAATACAATATACAATTAAACACAGATATAGATTAGATATTGCATAGCTTTATTTCACCATACTGTTTAAATGTTTCATATTGAATTTAAAACAAGAATTATCTTTATAAATGTTTAAATTCAATAAAATTGTTTTTACGAGCGTGACCAGAAAATTGATTTTTTGTGATCAATTGCGATGAATCCTCCTTGGCCCATTCCTTTATACAGTTTATACAGCTGACATCCCAACTCATCCTAATACTATCCTTGTCACGTATGCTGATTATACATGTGTATTATCAGTCAACACCAATCCAGTTATTGCATCCCAAAGCCTCCCATCCCATATCACTGACCTTGAAGAATGGTATCAAAACTGGAGAATTAAAATAAATTCTCAAAAATCGCATCATATCGCTTCTACCTTACGTCATAAACCAATGACTTCCTGCCCTTCAGTATCCTTTAATAATATCCCACTGGTGCATGTAGAACAAATCCGATACATAGGGTTGCACCTCGACAAACGATTAACCTGGAATCCACATAAAATACTGAAAAGACAAGAAAGCGCTCGACGTTTCAGGCTACTTCAACACTTACTAGACAAACGCTCCAAGCTCTCAATTAACTACAAAAGACCCGTCTACATAACCATCATACAACCTTTGAGTAGAGCTTTGGGGCTCCACTAAGCCATCGAATTCCTCTCGTATCCAATCCTTACAGTCTAAAATCCTTCGTAAAATCCTCAATTCTCCTTATTTCGTTAAGAATAAAGTCATCCATAACGACCTTAATGTCTCTTTTGTTGCTGACTTGGCCCGAACCCGGTATCTACTCTTTCTTAACAAACCGCATCAAACCCTCTAGTTTCAAACCTAGCTTCCTCTTCGATTCCCGATCATCCTCCGAGGAGCCTGAAAAGAAGATGGCCACGTAACCTTCTTAATTGAACTTTGATTTGAATACTACCAGTGGGTAATTTCTCTAATTATCATTCTAATCCCATTATGTATCACTTATTCTATTTACTTGTTGTAATATTGTAATACAGTTGTAAATACCAATAAATAAAATTTAAAAAAAAAAGTGATAAAAAAATGCTTTGAATTAAGAATGGAAGTCAAAAACTTCTTATCCCATTTATACCTATCTGACCAATAAATTTTTTTCTTGCATATAAAAATAGAAATGCACGGAATAATCTTGGTTTTGACATTGCGCATCGTAGTGATTTTGGCCAAAAACCTCCCTGATCAACCGAATTCGAAACCACACACTCTTTACCAGGTACTACATCCAAGGTAGGTTTTGGTGGTACAAGATTTTTATTTTTCTTCTCGAATAACCAAATTTCAACACTTAAATCTTTGACAAGTTTTTATATGGATTAACTAAAACCATTATATTATATGAATAACTAAGTAAACAAGTAAAAGTAATTATAATTAAAATGTAAATAAAATATATCAATTCGACCTCCTTCTCACTCACCCATTTATAATATTCAATCAATAACAAGATGGCTATTTATGGTATCTGAGAAAATATAAAACAATAGGTTTGGTGGTTGTAATAAATCTTATGCCATAGTTGCGGGTTCACAAACCGGCAGGCTGCACTTGAATTCTTTTAAAGGGTTTAAAAAATCTTTGGTTATACGCAAAATGGGATTCCCAAGCCTGTGCGTGTTAGGTGCTCGTTTAAAAGATCCAGAATAGCACATGTATATATTTAGGACTCCCTCTGTAGCATCGACCGATTAGCCATAGCAGTATGAAGAGACGTTTAATCGATAAAAAAAAAGTTAATCAACACTGACCTTAGGTATAAAATATTTTGTAAAGTAACTACTTTTCATTAGAAGTAATTGTTTAAGATAGTACATACCTAAGGGCCTGTGTTACATACATCCATCCTGGACACACTTCATTAGGTAAGGCTGACACCTGCCTAGCTCATAGCAACCGCCCCACATCTGTCAGCGAGTGACGACCATAGATCCTCACAACGAGCTCTGCACGTGGCTGCACCAAGGTACTTAGTTAGGTTCCAGCCTGTCATTTAGCATATCGGATAGCAAACTAAAGTAATCATCAATAGCTTAGATAAACAAACCAGGGTACACAGAAAATAATAAAAAAAATTACTGCAATAAAAATGTTGAATATACCATTATATTTTAAGGAAAATGAAGTTTATATAGTTTTTTTTTTTAGTATCAATACTTTACATCATAATTCTTTTTTATTTTAGAATTGGTTATAAACTATTGCTTTCATGCTCTATATTTATTTTATAACGAATTACATTATTTAAAAAATTGAAACCTTGACAATTTCACTCCCTGATTCATTTCTTCTCACACCTCACTCTCTGATTTTAACGATTCCACTACTATGGAGTTACAGCATAATATTGAGGTTTTAGTAGGTGAAATGTGTGCATCTTCAGATAATGACCCACTTAATTAATAGATTTACAAATAACAAAAGGTATAATCTAACAAATTTATATTGTTAACCCTAGTCATTTGTAAGCATTCTTTTTTAGTGTTTATAGTATATTCAGGAAAGTAAATGGTCAAAGTATCACATAACTTTTGCTTGACTCTTTATTTGAAAAATAAATATATATATATATATATATATATATATATATATATATATATATATATATATACAATTTTTTTTTAAACGAAAATTTTTAGTTTCATGTAAGTAACGTATTAAAAGTTATTTCATTAGGAACTACTGCAAAGATATGTGTTAAAGTTATTAAAACCTTCTTCCAGAAAATCGTTGTTTTATTTAATATAAACCAGAACTTCCTGAACATAGATTTTGACTGAACAGCTGCTTCAGGTAATTGACGATCAACTGTGTAATTCAAATTCCTCAAGCGTTTTGTCCTTTAACCCGACAAATCACATAATCTCATATACTATTTTGCAAGACTAGTTAATTTTGGACTCTGGAACTTTCCCTGAGTCCGACTTAGCAGGCCAAAATGGGATGTGTGAGAGTACCTTGCACATGTACCCAAAATCTGTGAAAACTCAGATTAGAAATCCTACAAGATATCATTATTTTTCTTACGATATTTTTTTATACATGCAAGCATAGGTAATGTTAATCTTAATACACCTTAATACTAACATGTAATTTATTATTAATGATCTGTGTCATATTTCTTCTTTCACTGATCCTATATCTCCGTGTTCTCGCGATTTGCGATGTATACACGGTGAGAATGTTAATTGAACATTACTTTATTTTTGGATCTAGTTGACTTTAAGTCATTAATATTATTAAAATTTATTTTATTGTTACATGATATAATTTTTTTAATATTTTATTTGAAAAGAAAAAATATGACCAGGACCGGGACTCGAACCCAGGTTTCCCACCTCACCGTGATGGCACCTTAACCATCTCGGCTATCCTGGCTCGCTTCTCGGTCAGTCATATCTCTTCTTTCACTGATCCTATATATCCGTGTTCTCGCGATTTGCGATGTATACACGGGGATAATGTTAATCGAACATTACTTTGTTTTTGGATCTAGGACTTTAAGACAGTTATATTATTATAATTTATTTTATTATTATTCTATAGTATATATGACTTGTACTGCTACTCACGATGGATCTTGGACTTAGTAAGAAGTACAGTTTCTAAATCACAGTTGTGTAGACAGGTGATTCGTCCTAGATCAGGTTCAACCACAAGGTTTTACGTCCATATTTTACCGCAGTATTTTACCCGCGCTCTAACACTGAGTCAACTCGGTTCATAAAAATTACGGGATTTTTTTTAGTTCTGAAAAAAATGAACTTATACCACGTTCAAAATAACATTTCATTTACTGATTACATAAGTGTAGCACATTATAGTCCTTCTTAATAGCGAACCTAAAAGATGTATTTAGAAGGTGTGTCCCTGTGAGGAAGATTTATGTGAGAAGACACCGAGCCGCCTAATGAAGAAGGTACAGTCCCACTATCATAGTTTTCTATACTGTCTTCCAATAATATTCTAATAAAAGTAAGTATATAGTCTATGGCTTACTTTTCTACTACCAACCAATCAATAAATTTTTGATATTAATTAATATTCTTTAAAGCAAATATTGATTAAAAGTTGTATACAATTTAATGAAAGACTCCCTACCTCTCTACAGTTAATGGATTTTACATATTATGACTTCTTGATAAGCCCAAGCCCGCAAGAGACAACCCTTCTTGTTTACAAATTCCATTAGAGCCGCTATGTACTCTAGGTCTTTGTCTAAACCGTCACCATGGACACGCTCTTCTCAACCGATCAATGGACCAAACCATAATTGCTTTCTGTTTGTTCAAACAACATGTGTTTCCATCCTACAACGTGGTAATCATCGGTGGAGTAACAATAGAATTGAAACAAAAGTGCATAGAAATGAGTAATTACAACGTTTCCACTTCCTTTTACATGCTTGTATTTTAAAACCATTGAATATGAACTCCATTGTGTTTGACTTACATCGAAATGTATACCCTTCCTTTGTAATATAGAAACACTCACAGAAAAAAGAAAAAATGAAAATTAATTAAAATTAAATGAGCCATTGAAGCCAAAATTGTGCCAGGATTATACCAGTCCAGTCCCTTGAAAATTACCTCACCAGTCTTTTGTGGACAATGGGATGCTTGTCTGTAGTGGACAGTAATAAAGAAATTTTGGAGAAGCCTGAGATACTTACTGTACCGATATAAACTACGCAAAAATGAACAGGGATACCATTAATTTTGTTTTATTTAGCTTGCCTAGCATTGTAATATTATTTTTAACTATTAATATTAATATTAAAAATAAAATTAATATTAAATATTAATGTAGTTATTAAATATATGATAATATAAATGCTAGGTAAAGTCGATACTACAAAATTAGCAATATTCCTATTCATTTTTGCACTTTATCAATCAATCAACCCAGGCACTCTAACCCAGAACGGGTCCTGGCCCCATCAAGGCGTCGCTTTCACTCTTCTCTGTTCTGCACCTAAGTCCTCCAAGCTACTGGATCCTATGATGCTATCTGCCTCTCTCTCGACCTCATCTGCCCATCTAAGTTGTGGATGCTCACGTTTCCTTTTTCCGTCGACTTACTCAAACAGCAGTCTTTTCAGGGTAGCGTCGTTCTCTATTCTCCATGTCCAGCCTATCTCAGTTTAGTTATTCTTATATGCCGCACCACGTCAGGCTCCTGATACATCATGTACAGCTGTGCATTCTGTCTGAGTCTATATTGATCCCCAACTCTTACAGCTCCAAACATCCATCTTAATAGTTTTTCTTCGAAGAGCAGTAAACTGATGGCATCTGCCCTGGTCAGAGGCCAGGTTTCCGATCTATAAGTTAAAGTAGGCCAGATAATTGTTTTGTACAGCAAGACCTTGATTCCTCTTGATATTAGACAACTTCGTAAAATTTTCGCCATCCCAAAATAACATCTATTAGCCGCCAAAACTCTTCTTTGTACTTCTGTGCTGGTTGAGTTATCTGTCATTCTGAATCTTTACGTGGTTTCTCGACTCCCTCATCAGCAATTCCACAAGGCATATCAATTCTCTGGGGACATTCATTTCTTTCATACCTCGATACAGTTTCCCACAAATGATACTGCCATAGGCTACTTTGCCCCTATATGTACGTTTTATTCTTTATTGTCATTAATGATCACTAAAGTATCATTAAACATATTAGAGATAAATTACTTTGTAGTTTAGAAAGACTATTAACCCTATAGATGCTATGAACGATATATGCAGTCCATCATCACACACCCCTCAGTGCTAAATACGATATATGCTGTCGCACCGCTTTTCTATCTATTTGCTAAAATCTATTTTATGTACACTTTTAATTACTGCTTTAATTTTTATTTTTATTCTAATGTATATTTTTTTATTTCCAACCACATCATTTTCTTCTCTGTACTTATACAGTTAAGTATTAATTAGTAAAAAAATGCTATCTTAAATTATAATGTATTAATAAATAATCTGGGAACCATCGTATAGTATTTTTTTTTCCTTTCTATTCATAATGAAATAAAAAAATCCTAAATAATTAGAAATTAAAAAAAGGAGTAAAAATACTTCCCATCATGAACCGTTAATTAGCTAATGAAAAGAAGCGATGTAAATTAGAATATGGCCTGGTAATAAAAAAGTTTTATTTTATTTCATCTTTGTTTGTAGAGGGCAAGGAGGCTAAGTCCAATTCCAACTCTAAGGGATGGAAATGTATTCCTCTTTCACTCTCTGGAATACTTAACTATCTCCAGTTCATCCGGGCTGGAGTCAATTAGCTTCGCTGGAGATGATGAATAGGAAGAAGGGTCTAGCAGTTCTTCGCTCTTGTCTGCGTCTTCTATCTCCGGCTTTTGTAATATTCGTCAGAATGGGTGTGTTAATAGCGGTGAAGATTCCTCTTTGCAAAGTGTTATGGCCACTTGTCACTGAATAAATTGTCATCAGGGAGGTTTGAGATAGCGCAATGTAAAGTATTCTCAGAATTGGATAGCCCTATATAATTGCTATTATAATACCTTTACCACTACCACTTACGTTCAGTACAAGGTATGGGCTATACTGTGTCTCGGGAAGTTCAGGCTGAACCATCAGGTTTTCCCCATATTACAGTTACCCGCTTAATAGAGGCTGGGTGAGCCCCAGGAGGCTCTGTAGCTCCTGGAGAGTTCATCCATATCTGTTAATAGATTAAATAATTTATTTGAACCCAGGACTTTTAGCATAGAGTTACCCTACCCCCTATTTATTTTTTACTAAATGTTCACAAATGTTGAAGAACGGCTTAAAAACCGCCACTTTTTTCCTAACTAAGGGAACCATTTATGCTGGATGAGCCCCGTAAGGATAGTCCACAAACGCCTTCCACCCTGTTAATAGATAAAATCGTTTATCTGCCTCAGATGTGAACACGGAACCTTCAGCATATCAACTCAGCGTTATAAGCACTTTTCAAAAAACTATAATACCCTATCAAGATGAAAATTATTCGTATATCTTTTGATTCAATACCAATATATAAACAGAAAATATTTCAACGTTTCTTCGATAGCTAAGAGGCTTTAGTGAAACAAAGAGGAGGATTTATGAATGGTAGAATTGGTTTTTATTTAAGCTTTATCGATTATTTTATACTATTACAACCATTTTGCTGCTGATTGACAGTTTCTAATTTCTTTGACAGTGTGGAGTACAGGTGATTATTTTTTCCTAATGATTTTTCTGATTTCGCGTTAATTGAAAATGTGTTTTTAAACTAATAGATGTGTCAATATAGAATGTTTCTCTAGTCTAAGCTCAAAGCTGATATAAATGACAGACTGTTTGAAGTAACAAATTAAATTCACCTCTTTCTTGTTTATTTGTTTATGTTTATAAATAAAAAATAATCAAATAAGAACCGAGTAAAAAGTACAATTTAGTATGAAGTGCTATATTCAAGCGTTACTGCTCTAGCTATGTTCTCAAGGAAAAGTCAGATCCTTTGATCTGAGTTAGATTTAAATAATAAAATGCCACCTTGAGATCATTATATTTAATATATATTAAACCTATAACATTAATAGCTAAGAGACAAATCCTTCTTATTCTTTTCCAAAGGTTGACATGGCTGACTGATCGGGAGTTGTTTATTAAATAATAATAATTATTGGATAAAATTATATTTATTTGTACTGATCATGGTTTACAATTAACTTATAAAACTACTTACAAGGAAATGCTTTATGTGGGGGATGCCATATGTGACTCGCTGTTTCTCTGCAATTCTTCATCCAGTTTCTTGCCTCTTGCCTTGCACGCCCGCTCCTTCTCGAAAACTGCCTCTCTTCCAAGTCAAGGTAATATACCCTAAAGGTCATTTTACTCTGACTGGCCCAGACCCACTACCATCCTCACATGTAGCAGAAGGTACATTTATAATTAATTATTTAATAAAAAGTATTATTTACTATTAAAAAAAAAGGAAAATAAACCATCCGGTCAAAACTCGATTTTTTGTATCCAATATAAAATCAGTTGAAAATGGTTGTTTTTTAATTCAAGACTTGTTACAGGAGTCGCAGACTTGTAATGATGTTTTACTGATGAAGTCACCGACCTTTCGACCTCTATTATAATTTTAAATTAGGGCTATAAACAGAAACATGAATATGTTTCATGGTAATTATATTATCTACATTTAGACCCTAATAAATATAACAGATGATAAGAAGAGAAACGTTATAGTAGTTGAAAATTAATGGCAAATATATGCTAAAATACCTTTGTTGTCATGCAAAGTGTCGTATCTAAAAACCTTGCTATTTTGAGGCTGTTAAGGATTTAATGGATATTTTCCTATTAATTTCTGGCTAGATCAAAAAATTTCGTCGGGTATTGGAAGCCATTAACTAAAGATACTAAATATTCCCAATATAATTAATATAACGTTGCTTCCTTACTTGCCCAAATAGTGAGTTTTTTCCTGAACACAATGGAGTAGGCTCCACAAACCTCAAAAAAAAAAAATTCGAGGCATATGTTTTTGTTGTCATAAACAAATGTTTAGTAAACATTCTAAGACATAGTGGAGCCTTCAGATTTAACATTTTAATATTCTACACTGTATTTTATTATTTCATACCTTAATGTACGAATAGGTAACATTTACATTTATATACAATGCATACAGGTACAAATATTTACATACAATAATTAAAATTATTTATAAATATTATTATTTTTTTTAATACTTATCGAAACCATAAATATAGATATAAGCTGATAACTCCAGAAGGATGTTCAATTTAATAAATATATTTTAATTACTTATTATTGCTTTACTCGTATGCAAATTACAGAAATGGATCGTAAAACCGAAGTAGGTACTATAAAAATAATTTCATCGGGGCTGGGAAAACCCGATTAAACTCGGTGAAGGGTACTTAGTGTAATTAGAAGGAGGGCGGAGTAATTCAAGTCGGTTTGGGTTTGCCTGGGATTAAGGCCGTTGCCACCTGGGAAATAACTTCACCGCCATGGCCCTCTTCGGCTTACATTTACACGGCAGCGACTATATTTCTGGACGTTTTTTTATATTTATTCCTCGTTTACGACTTGATATTAGGATCGGATTGATGTTGTTAACCATGAATAGTTGTGATTAATTATAATTTGGGGAGAAATAATTGATTGTGTGAAACATTAAACTCTCTTTCTTATAAAATTAATAATGTCGTTTGGATAAGAAAGTATATGTATGGTAACAACAATCACATAATGAGGCATTCAGGATCAAAAGTGGATCATTCCGAAATTTCATATATTGATTTCTTTCACATTTTACCTTAGTTAAGTCGAACAATTTAATGGTTCAGAAAATTCAGATTCAGAACCGGACAAAAACATGTGTGACAAATTATACAACATAGCTTAATTAAACTAGCGAACAATATGAAAAAGTCAATTTTTAAAATTTGGATCTATCTACTTTTGATCCTTAACACCTCATATCATCAGCTATACAGACTGAGAAGCACCAATGAGAATTTAGAGACACAATAAAACAACAAAGAGAGAAAGCAATGATTTTTTTATAATTATTTGTAAAAATGGATGATAATTATAGAGTATGACATATATATGTATAAAACGTAAAATATGAAGGTGTACTGACTTATGAAGTTATGACTTATGAAACTTATCCATATTTCAGGTAAAAATATTATCTGAAGGTGAGGGACCTTCTAGTTTAATGTATAAAACGAAAAGGCGGAGACTGTAAAAAAAAGTATTGCCAAGCGGGACGGACCGTAACGGAGACACAACACTTCTTATCCCAGTATTACTTCTACCTTGGATTGTAGTGTGTTGAACTTGTATCTGTAGACTCTTCTCAGCTTTTCTATAGAACCGTTCAACGACAATTTTCGACTCCTTTCTTCACACTCAATTCTTACTTTACTCCACACTCACTTATGAACAAGTGTTCTCCGAATTTTGGAGACAGGCCATCATTCCAAATCTTCTCAAAACAGTCTTCCTAAAGCTCAACTTTTTTTAATTAGCATATTTTCACTCAACTATATAAAAAAGTTGTTATTTAACACCGTGTAATATTTTTATTTATTACACATATATGGTGGATTAATAAAAATGGATCTTAAGAAATTGATTTAAGCTAATGGGCATATTATATTATATTATATAATTCCATATAATAAAAAATATTACATTTTATGAAATAAGATATATATTGCGAAAAAGGTGACCTAAATTGAAGTGCAATTTAAAATTCAGACGTAAAATGAAAAATAAAGATTAGAAATTTATATTTTTTCCTTTTGGAGTGCTACCGATGGGTAGTTTCTCCACAAGTGCTTTTCAAGTCGTATTGTACATATAGCAGATTTACTTATTGTAATAGTATTATAGTTGTAAATATCAATAAATTGAATTAAAAAAAAAAAAAAATATTTCTTCCTGAATATGGTAAAAAGGAAAAAAATAAAAATACAGTCTGATCTGGAGGATGTACATGTCGGATGCAGACGTACATTTATACAATTCGATCAACGAATTTTTAAATGAAATGGACAGTTGTATAATATGTTAAATTGGAATTGGTCAGCTGTAGCAATTTTTAAAAGGAATAAAAAATCCTAGGCTATGCTGTATTTCGGAAATGACGTGATCCTGTGCGGTGTCAGGTATGTTAAAGATCCCAATTATACATGTACAGGCAAATTTACGACTCTCGCTGTAGCATCTTCCGATAAGCCTTAGTAACACAAAGTGAAGTTGAATAAACAAGCAAGCAATTCCTAGGATATAAAAACAAGAAATCATAAAAAGACAAAGTGATTAAATTTTTCATAAAGAGTTGTAAGAAGTTTTTACCTAACGAGATTCTATGTTTTTTTTTTATAATTGAATCATCTTAATTGAAATTTTCGATAAATTAATTAATTAGCTTTGAAAATTAATCCAAATGGTCTTAAATAATGACTTTTCAAGATCAGACTTTTGTATAATAGAATAAAGTAATTTCTTTGTTTGATCTAGCCTGATAGTGGCATTAAAAATAAATAAATCTGAACTATGAAAAAGTTTAATATTTCTGTTTAATATTTATTTATTTAAGAAGAAATATTTTTCCAGAGTGAAAATAAATTGCGGTTGATGATAGTAGAGTTTTGGTGTAGGCTTCAGTTAGTTTTACTTATTACCGTCCGGAAAATTTAGTGTCCATTAAAAATATAAAAAATAGTAAAGAACAAACAAACTAAAACTAGCTCAATCTAACAAATAATTTTCTTATTTGGCTCAATTCACTTTACAGAAAAAATAAGCATGTTTTACTCTGTATAATAATGGTTAATAATTTATAATCAGATCAATTACAAACGTTATTATAATTATATCATAATCGGACCTTCAATACATCTTTTGCCTACTAAACATGTTTTTCCAGGAACAATACTAGTGATTTTTGTAGATAACAATTTCTAATATTTGATCATTTAATGTAAACTGAATAATTCCGTTCAAGCTAAATGTAATTTTAGAGAAGAAAATGGTTCGGGAAATGTAATACAAATTAATTATTCATTAAAAATATATAAAAATCTTAATATCAACAAGTTTATATTTGTTAATAACAAAACAAAATGTGGGTAAAATAATTAGAACCCAGTTATAAGCAGTAGTAAAATTAAAAGAATGACAGTAATAAATACAATGAACTTGGAAATAAAATAATAAAAATGCACAGAACAACAATAAAAATGTATAACAACTAATACAGATATAAAACACTAATACAGATATTATATATAGTTTCAATCATTAACAAAAAATATAAACAAGATATACATCCTGCCATAAGGCTACTTAATAATACGAATCGTGATAATTTTTCATTAAAATTGTTTTATGTGATCAATTTTTCCTATTATCATTCAGAAGATTTAGTGTTAATTAAAAAAATGAAAAAAATAGTTAAAGAAATACGCATACCCAAATGGGCGCTGTTGTTAATAATCTAATTCTATTATTTAATGTAAACTTAACGGGAATTACCAGGAAAAATAAATGTAGGCTTATAAACTTTATTTCAACAAGACAGGTTACTAATTGTTGTGTTATCATACAAATTAACATCTAGAAGATTAAGTGAACATTAAAATTTAAGAAAACACAAAAAAGGAAAGCCGTGAGTATTGTACATAATAATAATAGTAATAATATTATTTTATTATATATATATATATATTTTATATATATATAATAATAATATTATTTTGTCTTTTATTGAAAAATGAAGGATATCGCTCAAATTTAATATTTATTTCAAAGTTTCAAACTGAATGTTGTTTGACGCATACGCTAGACTTTTTCATTCAAATTGCTTGGTTTTTGTATTAATTTTACATATTATCTCCCAGAAGATTTATTGCTGACCCCTACCATTAAAAGTAAAAAATAACTAAAGAAAAAAATCTAAAAAGCTATGTGGCGGGGTAGCACGTCGAAAAGAATAGGACGCACTGAAAAGATAAAATCTTGCAGAGCACAATATTATCTCGTGTGTATATTCACGGTTTTTTGCGCAGCTGAGGGCTATAGAGATCTGACACAAAAAGACCACTTATAAAGATAATAGAAATATGATAAGCTCTCGAAATAAAGGCCGCTTCTCGACCCTATGCTTTTATTTATGAGGCAGTTAAAAGTTGAGAACAAAGCACCCTTGAGGACTTGATGGCGTGTCACATTACAATACCACTATCGCCTCTTATAGAGCCGTCGATGGGGATTTTCGCCCATAATAAACTCTCAACTTCTCGATAATCCGTCAAATATTATCAATTTGATTAACTAACTATAATATTTTTAAATGAACGAATTTTTAACTGTCAAATTTTATTAAAAAATATACTTACGTACATCTAGGATTAAATCGGGAGATAAATCATTAAACATATTTTCATTTTAGTTGTATCAGTAATCCTTACACGCATTTATGTTTATTCCGATTAATTAATAATAATCATATCATATCTAATAATAATTCTAATAACTCTAACAAATGCAGCATTGCAAATCAATCTCTTAAAAAAAATAGCAAGCAAATGATGTTTGATAGTCTGTGTAAAAAACTAATAAAATTTACTACAGTTAGTTCCGAAATATTAGACAACGAATATTGGTCGAATATAGAATGCAGATTAACTCAAATATCTGGGAGGAACAAGCCATGAAAATGTTGTAGAAAAATCTACAATAGAAGGTAGGCTACAACACTAGATGGATAGATCATTTTACATTACTAAGATCATTTTACATTACTAAGATCTTTTATTACAAAATTTTCTAACCTGAAAATAAGCCACTACGCTGTATTAGCGAAACTGGAATTCCTCCTATTAAGCAATACACTAGATATACTTCGAGCACTACAAAGAACTACCATAACATAGGCTACATTAGAATATTAGAATAACTAAGTATAAGAGAGTGGGCTAAAGTGAAAACCACAGAAGTATGAACTTGAGATTTCGTGATGAAATATACAGACACATATAAAGCAAATACCTGTCGGACAACTAATGGATAGTTTGACAATTTTTAAATCCGTAAAATCCTTTGCATCTCCTGAATTGTTTATAATTCCGAGATGTACATTAAATATCAGAGCAGTCTATCTGTAAGGGAAAATGAAATAGTAAAAATGATAAATTAACACCAATAGTCATGCTTTTATTAATTCTTTAGTTATTTTTTTTATTTATTTTTTTCTTGTACAATTTGCTACATTTCACAAAATAAAAATGCTGTATCAACAGACCAGTCTCAAATAAAAAGAATTGTACAAATTTAAATATATCTGTGGATAATCGTAATTTGCAATGAAAGAAAAATTGTATAAAGACTTCCAACAGAGAGAAAAAAATTAGTAATAATAAAATAAACAAAAATTATAACAATACATTCTTAGTAACTTATATACATATATATAACAATATCAATGAAATGAAATTGGTATCCTACAATAATAAATGTTTGGTTCGTTTATGTACATACCGCTTCGTACTATTTTTTGTATAGTTCCCAATATTTTTTAAAAGCGGGTTTTTATTATAGTTTTACACTTAAAAAAATTGTTTACATAGTTCGTTGATAAATATATTAATGTAAGGTATACTTAATTCTTTATGCATAATTTTAACTTTAGTGTCATATGCATAATTTCCAGCAATTCTAAGACATTTGTTTTGTAATATTTGTATTTTTTTGTAATTAGTTTTAGACATGTAACTAAATATTGGGCATGCGTATGTTAGTGTAAGTCGTAAGCAGAGTTTATATAATAATAAATTATTATCTGTGCATAATTTAGAATTTTTATTTAAGTAAGGGTATATAGTACACAGAGCACTGTTAGCTTTGTTGCACACATAATCAGTGTGAAAAGTAAAAGTTAAAGTTTTGTCCATGTTAAGCCCTAAGTATTTAATATGCGTTGCCCAAGGTACAGAAGTTCTGTTTATTTTCAATTGGGGGATATTATCCGGTCGTCTCTTTGTCTATAATATAGCTTGGGTTTTATCCTGATTTATTTTAATTCTTTATTTATAATTAACAAATTCCAATACAGTTTTTTTACAAAATGCAATATTGGGTAGGAATATGTAATAACTGAACACAAAATAACATATAGTTATTTACACATAGTTATTTTTATAACTGGTGGGCGTCCAATGAGGAAATGAGTTGGTTTTTAACTAAAATACAAGAGCCTCATTTGTTTTGCTGAAATAGAGAAACAAATATATCCTATCGACCCGGGGAATTTAGTTTATAAATAATACAATACAATAATAATAAATAATAAAAGAACACTAAACACAAAAATCAGTACTTAACAAGAACATTTCACATATTACTCGGCTATTATGCAGGTGTAACTATTTTAATAGAAAAATTCATTGTTCTTTATTCTATACCATAAATATTACATATTACAGAATGTTTGTCTTGGAACTATTATTAAATTAAGTTTATAATTATATTTCTCATTATTCTATATAGAAATGTCCTAATGTTTACCGTTTTAAATTATTATAATGAACACTCAGATAATGTTTATTCGACAATACAAGCATTTTCGTATACTGTATAATTAATCACAATATGTATATTGTAAATTTGTTTTATTTGCTTATAATTTTTCATTTATTTTAGAATGAACCAGTTAAAACAAACATCGTCTGTTTAGTAAAAAAGTTTAGTTTTTGTGTTTGATGAGCACATTTTGTGTTAAAAGGAGTACATAAATTTATTAATTTCAAGTTTCAGAAACTTTTTTGTATAAAATTTTAAGGTTAAAAAAATATTTATTTAAAAAACAAAAACTTAAAATTTCGATATAATGGACACAACCTATCTTGAGTATTCGCGAAAGCTAAACGTCCAGAAACCGTTATGCACAATATGGTAAAACGATCTTCGAAAATGGATATTTAACATTTTATTAGTAGGTAGTTAACGAAGTAGTTATTAGGATTCGATGAAAACTTCTAGTCTTGATAAAGATAAAATAGATTGTAACCGCAGGGGATACCTTGATTCTTAAAAATCAGCTAATACTCATTCTTCAGATGTCATTTAGAGTAGAACGATGCTCTTTGGCTCATTTGAAGTAAAAACCTCAAAGGAACATTCTGGCGATAGCTTTACACAATTATGAAAATAACATGCCAAAAATGTCTAAAATACTCACTTCAAGACCTTGTTTTTATAAAACTATTAGAATTATGGGTTGGTGGCAATTTAAAAAAAAAAATCTCAAACCCTACAAATCATTATAAATATGAAGCAAACGTTTGTGCTGGAAGGTGATTTTACCATAATTAAGACTATATAAAAATTTATACAAAATAAAAAAAACAGCAAAAGTTAAAAAAAAGTCTATTTTTATTTCAAGGTAGAAAATAAAGATGATAATCAAAATATTCCAAAAATGCCAGATCCTGTAAAAATTGTTTATAAATAGTCAGAATTTGTATTTGTTGCGTTTGTATTATTGATATCACAGCAACTGGAAGATAATGTAAAAAAAAATTGCTCTACTTCCCACTACATGGATGATTCTCTTGGGTTTAAATCTTGTTTAAAACTATTCTGTTTCTAAGACAACTGTTATTTGTCTCAACCACCAGGTTTCTCCACACTCGAGAGTGGACATAATGAGGTTGGGTGAGCCCAGCGTCCATGCATGGCTGTTAAATTAAGTCAAATCTGGCTCCAGCAGATTTGCGTATGGGATCTTTTAGCACAGCAAATAAGCCTATACACTATTAGCTACTCTGCTCCCCAGCAATTTACAAACTTTCCTAAATTCCCATGAACAGGACAACGATTACTATACCTTCACAATGCGACTTCTCGCCACAATAGCGTTCGCGAAGAGATCGATCGCCAGTTTTAGTAAGGATTTCCAGGATCCTCCTCGAGTTGGACTTCCTCCAAAGTTGGAAGTGACGCCCCGGATGGTGGTGATTTAGTAGCGAGGCTAAGCCCTGCGGGATTACGGTGACCACTATCGGCCCCCAGCATCTTATCGCCATCTCCAGCTCCCCGGGGTCTTGTGTACAACGCCCCTCCACTTCTTGCTAATCTCTATCTCGATTGATTTCGCTAATAACCTCCTATCTTGGCTCAGTTATCTTGCCATAGGGTTACCCTGTTTAAATTATTGAATTAAGAGATATCAATCAGGATCGAATCTATAGTCACCATGGACCAGGAACTTGCAATTACAATACACAATTATCATGAAGTTAGGTACAAAAAAAATGATATCCCCTCGAAGATGATCCTACTTCCTGGATCCTCTGAGCATGTGCATCCAACCTCCTTCCTTTCACATTGCTTATCACTAAATGGACAGCTAACTCTATCTAATCCATGTGAATAGTTGTATGTAGGGTTCTACCGATACCCAAAAATATCGATACCAGGCCTTCGCGATATATCGGAACAAAGTATCGATACCGAGAAAATATCGAAGGAAAAATATCGATATCACACGGTATCAGAAGATTTTTAGTCGTTTAAAAGCACGGTTCGTCAAATGACTACAAACATTCCATTGCCAGGAAAAGGTCACACATTGGATAACCAATCAAATAGTGAAAGACCTTTTATTTTTTATTAGAATAATATGGTTCTCATTCGATATTCTCAAAGTATCGAAAGATCTTTCCGATATTTCACAGATGACTGATATATAAATTTTTTATTATGTTATGAACCCCATCTGTACATATCAGGGAAAGTAATTAAAAGAAAAAAAAACATATACATGCATAGGAAAGGACATTCTTTCGATATTAGAAGAATATGGTACTCATTCGATATTCTCAAAGTATCGAAAGATCTTTCCGATATTTCACAGATGGCTGATATATAATTTTTTTATTATGTTAAGAACCCTATCTGTACATATCAGGGAAAGTAATTAAAAGAAAAAAACATATACATGCATAGGAAAGGACATTCTTTCGATACTAGAACAATATGGTACTCATTCGATATTCTCAAAGTATTTTTTTTTCATTTAATTACTCTCCCTGATATGTACATAACATTATAAAAAAATTAGATATCAGCCATCTGTGAAATATCGGAATGATCATTCGATATTTTGAGAATATCGAAAGAGTACCCTGTTCTTCTAGTATCGAAAGAATTTCTTTTGCTATGCATATATATTATTATTTTTTCATTTAATTATTCTCCCTGATATGTACTTAATATAATAAAAAATTTAGATATCAGCCATCTGTGAAATATCGGAATGGTCATTCGATATTATGAGAATATCGATCGAGTACCCGGTTCTTCTGGTATCGAAAGAATTTTTCTTTAATATGTATATATATATTATTTTTTTCTTTTAATTAATTTCCCTGATGTGTACAGATAGTGCTCATAACATAATAATAAATTTAGATATTAGCCATCTGTGAAGTATCGGAAAATATTTTTAGAATATCGAAAGAGTACCCTGTTCTTCTAGTATCGAAAGAATTTTTCTTTGCTATGCATATATATTTTTTTTCTTTTAATTAATTTCCCTGAGATGTACAGATAGGGTTCATAACATAATAAAAAATTTAGATATCAGCCATCTGGGAAATATCGGAATGATCATTCGATATTTTGAGAATATCGAAAGAGTACCTTGTTCTTCTAGTATCGAAAGAATTTTCTTTGCTATGCGTAAATATTATTTTTTTTTTATTTGAATAATTTTCCTTGATGTGTACAGATAGGGTTCATAACATAATATAAAATTTAGATATTAGCCATCTGTGAAGTATCAGAAAATATTTTTAGAATATCGAAAGAGTACCCTGTTCTTCTAGTATCGAAAGAATTTCTAATACTATGCATATATATTATTTTTTCTTTTAACTTATTTTCCTGATGTATACAGATAGTGTTCATAACATAATAATAAATTTAGATATTAGCCATTTGTGAAATATCGGAAAATATTTTTTGAATATCGAAAGAGTACCCTGTTCTTCTGGTATCGAAAGAATTTTTCTTTTCTATTCATATATATTTTTTTTATTTTAATTAATTTCCGTGGTATGTACAGATAGGGTTCATAATAATAAAATAATAGGGTTCATAATAAAAAATTTAGAATTTACAGTTTTAATCAGACATCTGTGAAATATAAGAATGATCTTTCGATATTTTGAGAATATCGAAGAGTTCTCCTTGGCTATGCATATATATTTATTTTTCTTTTAATTACTTTTACTGATAATTAAAGATATAGGGAAAGAAAACATATTCTTTTTTTTGAGAATATGGAAGGAATGTGCCGTAGGATATATACAACTTTTTATTCAGGTTTCGTTTGGATGAGAAAAAAAAAAAAAAGGTCATTCAACTGTTTCGATATTCAGTTTTCCATACCGATATCGATAAAATATCGGAAGAAAAGTATCGATACCAAAATATCGGTATCGAAAGGAAAAGTATCGATACTGTACCTATATCGGTAATATCGGTAGAACCCTAGTTGTATGATTGCTTATTCATCTCTCCCCCGGGAATCATCGTGTTACGGAACCGAATTCGAGTCCTTAATTAAGGGTCAATGTCACTTTATTCTGCTACGGCTGCATATCGGACGATGCTACAGTGGGAGCCTTAAATTTTACCTATTTTGCCTTGTTTTTAAAACTTATAACTTTTACCAGGCAAAAGGCAATGTTTACTATAGAAACTAAAGTTGCCCACTATATAGAAATTCTTTTATTAATAATTACAAAATTAATTTTTTTTTTATATTTTAATTATCTTGTTTCTGTAACTGGAGTACATCTTTATTAGTCAATCATTCACGTGAGTAAATTAAAAACCTTTTTCCAGTCATATATTATTTTTCTTTATTCTAAAAACGTTTCAACAATTCCATGTCATTTTCAATTTGCATTATTTTTAAGTCCTTTAACATTATTTAATTTTAAAAATATTCTCTAAAAATTTTTTATATAATTTTGTACATTTTCAACCTAAAATTAAAAGACAGATCAAATAAATACATAATTTTACATACAAAAACATGTCCCAAAAATACTGAATAAGATATAGATACCTTTTTGGTTGATTGTCATATAATTTAAAACAAAGCTTAGAGTTATAGTGTACTCCATGGTCAATTAACAATTTTTGAAATTTGTACTTTGGACTGTTTTTGATTATTATTATTAAAATAGTATTTTAATTTATTTTCTTCTTCAATATATAGTCATTATGAATGGTTAATTAATATAAATTAGTAATTTTTTATCTATATTGGTCTATTTTATATCTTTTATTTATTTTAAAAAGTTAATTTTATGAATTAAGAATTGGAAAATGAAAACAATGCTATGAGGTTCCTGAGAAGGTTATGTTATCTGTGTTATCTAATAAGTGTAGACTTCTATATTTCTTTATTTCATTTTTAACTTTAAAATAACTGATGAGTATAGTCTGCTTATTTCGTTAGATTCCTTCCTATCATTTACCACCTTATCTATTTTGTCATTTATGTATAATGCTTCTAAAAATCTCCTTTTTATCTTATTTCCCTCTCTGTGCAAAATGCGTGGCTTTTCGAAATCAAATGTGTGGGATTCTTTTTTGCAATGGGCTGATAATGCAGTGCTTGTCTTTGTATGACTGGAAAAAGGTTTTTAATTTACTCACGTGAACTATTGACTAATTTTTTTTTATCTAAACTTATGCCATTATTCCTATATAATTTTAGAATCAAACATGATTTAAATTGAAATATGAATTTATTTAAAAAAACAAAACAAAATAAAGTCATCATATCATATCATAGAAAGGATATATCAGATATTCGTTTCTATTTTGAAAGCTTCGACCAATATAATTGCTTTTATAAGCTTAACTCCAAAACTCCAATTTTTGAGCTATGTCACTGTTCTTTTGAAGGAGCGATGTTAGCTCTGGGGTTAGGAAACATCATCACAGGCAGAAAAGACATGTCGCCAATCGATATTGTTGTGATAGATACCAACACCTCGCCCATGCTTAATACTGGGTCATCTGTATTGTGTCACGCAACTGAAGTATTCAATGTCAACCCGTTCCTAGCTAGAAAGCCAAGTTTCTGACAACAATAATGCTTGTGATTTTTGTCCAATTTACCAAGGAGATCACGCGCATGTGATCGGAGACTATGTCAATTGAGATAAAACAGCGTCATGTTCCCTTTAGAGATTTTTTCGAGTATAATCCAATCACTTGTGATAAGATGGACGATATAAAGACGGAAAAACTCATTTTGTAATGGAAGAAATGCTAGATTTTCTCGCCTACCATGCTAAAAACGTTGAACCCCACCAATAGGCATAATATTAAGTCCTTCTTGACCCGCGAACTTGGATAAGGCTACATAGACCGAAGAGTGAGAATGTTGTTTTCGTATTTATAAACAATTTCATTGAATGACCCTCCTTTTGACTTATAAATTGTCAAAAAACAGGATTATTTTAGTGGAAAATGATTTCTTTTCACATGAATTGATTTATTTTTCTTGATAGGAACTGTGACAGATATATTGTTAATAGGAACCACTGCTCTACTTATTCCTTTTGAATTTCATTGATTTCAATAAACAAATCGTTTGAATGGATAAGAATACTAATATTAACTAAATAAACAAACCGTATTAGTCAAGTAATCGAAAAAGTCTACTTTATATAAATTCAAAAGAATCAATAAAATTGATTTTATAAAATTGAAAATAAATAAATTGAATTAAAAGATGCGCAAGAGACAATGCGCGGTACAACGTCACTTTCGCCGTTCACACGATTTTACTCCCTATATTTTTTTCATACCATGGGCCTTATTTTGTTTCGGAGTAAACTCCCAAAGCAAGCACACTGGAAGTGTTAGTTTGAGATCTTCACACCTCAAAGTTTGTGACTTATGGGACAACAACATTGGAGTTCGTAGATTTGGCTCGTTATTTTGTACTGACGTTTTTACAGCATCAGCTAAAAGCTGCTGGAGTTGCTTTATAATTTACTCTCGTTTTACTAAAACTTACGATTACTTGGAATTTCAGTAAATCTATTAAGTTTGAACTTTTTTAATGTACTTTTCCCATTTTATTTAATTTTCTTTAAAGCTAGAAAAGTCAGTTATCAAGTTGCTGATGGATCTTGTGTGAGATATGGGATTTAAAATATTAAAAAACAGTAGGCGGAGGCCTGACCCCCTTTCCTACCACTCCCCGACCCTAAAATGGAAACGAATAAAAAATTGTGACTTGACTGGAAGCGACAACCTGCGGAACTGATACCAGCTCTTTTTTGTCAATATTGGATAGTTGCCGTTCGTTTTATATCGAATTGTCCATTGGTATATAATAATCGGAAATGTTTATATTAATGAGTAGCTTATATTGGATAGTGAGCACAATACCAAGCGTAATGAGGACAAGGGAAGCTGGAAATAGTTGGTTAAGCACCGATGACCGGTCCCTATTGGCAGTTGGAGTGGCAATTTAAAGTTAGCCATTGGAAGCCTGCGGAATTTCAGGATTGGATAATCCTTGGATTAAAGCTAATCCTCGGTGAGGAGGGACCCCAGGTAATCCGGTTTCGCTAACGCTGTTAGGGCACCTCTGCAGCCTCTGTAGCCTCTGTAGCTCTTCAATTAGCCTCTGTCAGCGGCTGTCCGTCAGTCTGTTCTTACAAATTGTATTAAATCACTAGCGCTCCCTATTTTACGTTAAATTGGTTGCAAACGGCAAATTTCTTTAAGCTACATCGGGTTCCAGGAAGCTATAATGCTATTTTAATGGTTGTTGCATTTTCTATTACATTTTCTTGATTAAGTATTTTATTCTGAATATAATCATTAAACTAAAGCTACTGGGGGGTAAACGAGATAATTCGATTTTTTTTTCTCAATATTCGGTAACAGCGGTTTCTAAATTTTTCGGTATCGAACATGGTGTTGTGGTGTAGTCAAATAAGAAAAAAAGGAGTCTAAAATATTCAAGAATAAATTAGCAATTATGACTAGTATACGTACAATTGAAATGGTGAAAGCCCAGATTTTTGAAAGTCAAAAGATTTTATACCGGATTTTTTTAGTTTCATCCCAACGTGCATCTATTGGACATACAAAGCTCCTTCATTAAATCAAATCAATGCCCAACTTGTCACACATTGTTTCTTTTTTCCTCGCAATAACTAAAGCGGAACTCAGGCTGATAAAAAGTGGCCCTTCTCTCGATAGGGCAGGGAAGGGCGGACGAATCCATCGGACCATTATAAATCTACCATCACAAAAACTCAGCGTCCAAGGAAAAACTCGCCTCCACGGCCTACTGTATCTTTCTTCACGGCTGCATAAATAACAGATACCTGAGTGTCGCCCTGGGCAAGAACACCCCGGATATACCTTCCTCATTTGTTTCCTCTCTTCACCGGACTTTTTCACACCACAGCCTCCGGTTTCGAAGCCTTTTTATTGTGTCAGCTCAGTCAGGAATATTATCTACGTTTCCTCTTGTGGAGCCCAGAATTTTTTTTTCGAACGTTGGTATCTGACAAATGTATTTTCAAAAGGAAGACATTTTCCTTGAATCCTCCATAGCAAATGGCCAATGCGGAAGAATTTATTTTATAGTAGTTTTTGTTCTCCAGTAGATGTTGGATATGTTATTAGGGTAATTGTTACTTACATTAGATGGTTTCATGTTAGAGAGGAAAATAATTGGCTGGAAGATCTAATGAAGGATGGAATTAGTTGGAGGGTGCAGTCATAAATAACACCAAATAATTAGAACTTATTAATTATTAGTGCGACGTTTCGATATACGTTGTAGGTTATCTTATGGTCTAAGAGAGAAAAACAAACTAAACAAAAATAACTATGAAGAACATCGCTGTACCAAAATTGTATATACAACAACATATAATTTTCTACAACTCTATATGTTATTATATTTTCAACAATTCTATGTTATTATATTTTCTTCAATTCTAAATGTTATTATATCCTTTCTTGGTACTGCAATGTTTTTTATAGTTATTTTTGTTTTGTTTGTTTTTCTCTTTTAGCCCAGAAGATGACCTACAACGTATGTCGAAACTTCGGCACTAATAAGAAATAAGTTTTACTTATTTGTTGTTATTTATGACTGCACCCCCCAACTAATTCCATCCTTCATTGGATGATTTCGTTTATTATCCAACTTCCGCCAATGTTATAAAACACTTGTATACAGATTCATTTAACATGTAATAACTGTCTAATAAATTAATTAATAGTTTATCACGAAACCACATTTTTCTGTAACAAACCTTTCGCAGCTTTCCTTTGGGTCCTTCGAAGATGTATTCCCTATGCAGCTTGACTTCCTCATATAATTAAAACAAACCTTAATTCGTACAAGAACAAACCCTTATCTTCAAGTTCTCTTCCTCTAATATCGATAAACATGTATCGATAACGAGGTCAAATGATTACTAACCAGCTGATTTTTTTTTTGTTTTACTTAGTTAATATTTATATAATTTAACAGGCATATTGTCCTAAAAAATTGCGTGGTACGTTATCCTTAAATTTTGGAGAATCATAAAATTGACATATTTTATCCATGCTACTTCTGTTAGCTACCACAATCGAGAATTTTCGCATAGGAAATTGTTGGGCGTCTTATCAAAATGAAGCTATTCATGTTGATTCAGCTTGATAGTAATCAAGTGCAAAAATGTACCTGGGATCCTGGACTACCATATAATCAAAGCATTGACAAATAAAAACGAATCGAGAAAACTTTAAAGCCCATTCAAATATTTTGTCTTCCTCTCCTAACAATACTTCAATATGTTCGGTTGCCCCTTTCGGTTTAATATATATAAAAAAAAATGTATAACTGCAACGGATCTAATGGTTGTGTTGGACCAGTACACGGTAGAGATTGTAATGTTTCTTAGCCGACGGTGATGCTCAGGAAGGAAAACTTTATTAAACATCAAAAGATACTTTATGAAGATGGATGATTACAAGAAGGGTCTGCAAACCTCAAAGGGTCCATCTATGGCTGTTAACCCATTTACGGCCACTGATGCGTATACGCAACTTTAATTTAACAATTTTTTTTTTTATTTTTATAAATTCAAATATTTTTCTATTATTAAAATAGAGCCAAAAACTCAAAAAGAAACACTATTATTTATTATAATGCAATTGGGAAAAAACACAATGCAAAGCCTTATCAAATCTTATTTCACATATTTCAAATCCAGTAATACACCCACTTACCAGTCGACGTTTCGCCTATTCAGGCATTATCATGACACAAAAACAAAAAAAGGGTTATGTGAATCACATCTCGAAGAAAAAGGTGCAATACATCCCAACGATCAACAGCCCAAACTGGCTCAAAACATGAGACAGCACCCAACCACCAAAACGTTCAACATACAACTGGAAAGAAGGTAATAAGCAACCAGCTGGGAAGGTTATAGATTCTATATGGTGGAAAATAAATAAATAAATGCCTTACAGCTATTGTTTCTTCCCCACCCTGAATATCATTTTATGACATTCAACCGGGTTCAACTTCACTGACTACTTTTGTCGTTACTCTTCCATATATCCTTGCCCTTTTTATATCACTTTATCACTTTGTTATTACTTACTTTATTTAAAACATACTGTATTTTCTTTTATGCAATTAATATTCTTTACACTTATAAAAAGTCTCTTTTTACCAATCAATATTAATACTGTATTTTCCAAAATATTTTTTATTTTTATTTTATTTTATATAATTTGGTTTCTAGAATTTTTATAATTTTAAAATTTTTACTTCTTACTTTTTTATTACAATTTTTATTTCTTATTTCTTATCATTTTCTACATTTACCCATATCATTTTTACATTCCTATTTTATATTCAGCTTTAATTTTTATCTTTATTACCTTATTTTTTACTTTTCAACACTTTCTGTTTTATTATTATTCTATTCTTCATTATGTAGTTTACTACCGTTTTTGCATTTCGTTGTTTATAGTATACACCCATACATTTTAACCTTCATATTTACCTTGCTGTGCATCTTTGTCATTTTTATTTCTCGTATTCACCTTACTTTTATTTATTTATATTTACTATGTTTTAATATTTTTGTACCAATTTTATTCTTAACTAGCTTATGCCGGCGGCTTCGCTCGCGTGGAATTCGGCCTGCAACATTAAGTTTCGTGAAAGATCATTTTAAATAAATAATGAAATTATTTTTTTAAAATATAAGTTACTCGACATCCATAATTTCAGATGTCTAACTTCAAAACTGACGGGCTCTCTACAACCTTTGAACCCCCATTATATTAAAAGGGAAACCCTTGGGGTGGAATTATCCAAATTTCTTTCTTAAACTATACAAAGAACCTATCTACAAATTTCAAGAGGCTAAGTCCTGATTTGTCTTTAAGTATGTACTATAACGGGGGGGGGCATGCCCACGTGACCCCACATAAATCTGCCCTTGATGTAGCCTATGATGTATAACCTATCTTATTCAATAAGTTTCATCCAAATCCGTTCAGTAGTTTTTGCGTGAAAGAGTAACAAACATTCGCATTTATAATATTCGTAGGATATCAAAACAAATAGTTTCACTCCTGTCCTTTCTGTTATTTTAACCACAATTATCATGTGATTTTCCTTTATTTATGTACTATAATGAATTCTCTACAGTACCTAAAAAACTGTCGGGGGGGGGAGGGGTGGAGAGCACGTACCCTCGTGCGCCCTCTCCCCCCCCAATTCCTCGCTTGCTATAGCCTATGTGTTATTCTGATGTATAACCTATATTACTGTAAAGTTTCATCCAAATCCATTCAGTAGGTTTTGCGTGAAAGAGAGACAAACATACAAACTTTCACATTTATAATATTAGTAAGATTAGTAAGATATCAAAACAAATAGTTTCACTCATGTTCTTTCTATTATTTTAACAACTATTATCATGTTATTTTCCTTTAATTATGTACTATAATGAATTCTCCACAGTTCCTATAAAACTGTGGGGGGACACCTGCCCCCGTGCGCCCCTCTAAATCCAAGCTTGCTATAGACCATGTGTTATTCTGATGTATAACCTATATTACGGTAAAGTTTCATCCAAATCCGTTGAGTAGTTTTTGCGTGAAAGAGAGACAAACATACAAACTTTCACATTTATAATATTAGCAAGATTGTCTGTATTTTGCATATAGACCTGAAGAAGACCTACAAAGTAGGTCGAAACGTTGGCTAATCAATAAAGTTTTTCTCCAATTCTACGAGAAATTCATTGTGACCTCTACCCGGACCACTTTCTTCCACAAAAAAAAATGAAATCTTGTGCAAATCTCCCGTTTCCTTCTTCAGTTGATAAAACCAACAAACGGGATTAAAATTAATTCTCCGGCTTACATAATTAACACTTTTACTCTAATTAATCGGGAAAACGATCAGTCGGATTATTAACCAAGGTTTATTATCAAATTTATAAAAGGTAATGATAGCTAATTGGCCGGTGGCTAAGTGCACCATGAGATTGTTTAGGTTTAATCCCTAGCAGAGGTTATGGGCAAAATCCACTTAAATTTAATTGGCAGGCTCTCCATTGGCTGAGTGCCTTCGACGGCTGATATTTTCCCGAACCACTTTTATCGATTCCTCACCCCCCACTCCTCCCTCCTAACTCAATTAACCAATACATAAACTGACTTATTAAGCCCGTTGTTAATTAGGCTCTTTCCTGCATACTAGCATCTCCTGCTCGGACAGAGGCGATTAAATTTTAATTTTTAAAGTTGTTTAATCGCTATAATGAAATTGTATTACGAATCCATATCTGAGGAATTTACGATTTACACTTAATTAAGTAAAGATTTTAATGAGCAATAGCATATTTTACGATCCATTAAAAAATATATTATTTTTGTACTGTGTCTTTTCGTACGAAATATATGTTTTCAAAAAATAAAAATACAAAGTGTGATAAAACTTTCCCAAAAGTGAAAAAATTGAAGTTTTAATGAAATAAAATCGTAAAACGTATTTTGACTTGATATTCATTTAAAAAAAAAATTACAATAAAAGAAGTTGTCCAAGTTTCTGATCAAATAGAAATCTGCAGTTCATAATTCTTGTGAATAAAGTAGGTATATGACTTCGTAATCTAGCTCGTTTAGGTCCCGCACTATGTGTCGTGAAAAATTAGGTTGTCGTGTATGAGTACAGGTCCCTTCCGATTAACCAGTGCTCCAGGTTGCTTTTGATAAGTTTTCGTTTTATTTTATCAATGCCCCTGCAGTACCATCCGGATCTGATGGTTCCACCTCTAAGTAGAGTAGAGAAATGAATTAAGCCTACCATTAACACATAGTAACCGATTCTTTTTCAGATGCAAATTTAGTGTCGGCATGTCTCCAATCTTGAATTAAACAACACCCTGCTCCAAAAAGTTCACGAAATCAAAGCATCATTACATTTTTATTTAGAAATAAAAAATCAGGTTTTTCTAATCTAACCTAAACGTGTGTATTGATTGAGAATCATTCTCAACAATTTTACCCTTAAGGGTTCTGTTCAAATTTATGGACGGATGGAAATCTGCTGAAGATAAGTCAAGTGAGTAAGGTAATAAATAACCAAAAAAGGCTGTTGTTTGATAGTTTTTATTGGATTATATCAATATCCCAGCAGTATGCTGTGGATGTAATTGGTTCTTCTCTGGGTAGAAAGCAGAAACAAATTATTCCTGCCATTGTCCACAAAGAAATAAATATATTTTTTGGATTGGTATATGGTTTTAGCATGTGTCTCGGCCTTAAATTAAAAAATACTCTTTCCCGAACGCGGTGGTAATGTTTCTTGCAGCTTGAGTTGCCGACAGTCCAAATTTAAACTCAAACAAAAACGAAAATCGCATGTTTTCATAGTCATATTTAATAACTTACTTCTTATTTTTGTTCAATTGTAGTGATAGTAAATACTATCAATAAACAGGGTATTAATAACAGTTCACTACCATCTATAAATACTATGAAGTAAACAACTATAATTCCACTTAAAATTTTGGAAATAATAAAAACGGACATTTCATATGAAACGACGCAATACTAGTATGTAATTATTGACTAGATGTAAACTTTGCTGCATATTTCCTTGTTTTTCTATATAGCGAATAGGCATGGACATAGACGAAACACTAATAAAAAGACTGGAGGCGTTTGAGATATGGATTTACCGACACATTCCTAAAATATCGTATACTGAAAACAGCAGCAGCGTTGATGTACTACGGTGGATGGTAAGGATGATGGAATATTTCAGTCAACTTATTAGACACGATATATACCGCCTGTTACAACTAATAGTCAAGGGAATCATAAAGAGGAAACGCAGACCTGGAGGAATTTATAAATGTGGCAAAAATGGTTAAAATGGCTATGATGATAGCCAACATTCGTAACGGATAAAGCGCATAAAGAAGATAATTAAAATAAGGGGTAAACGTGTACACAATAGATTCGTAAATGATAAAGATTCATTTTAGATAACTGATCACGATACCCCATGAAAAGTTTTATTACTTATTTATTACCCTTCTAACTTGAATTTTTTTTTAGGTGAAGGCACAGTTCCCCTGGCAGTACCCACGCAGGCCAGTGGACAGCTAGTCCTTGAAACTGGAGTCGATTGCAACCGCGACAACTGCCTGGTTAAGTCGGTCTTCCCACTGCGGCTCGTGGGGCCTGTAAGAGACGTCATCATCAGGCCTTGGAGCAGGTACTACAAGCCTGGCGAGACAGGTCAGTATTTTTTAAATTATTAATATGCATTATAATTAAAATATGTACAGAAATGATCTGGGAGGTCATCGAAAATAATTCCTTATATAGTACAGTCTATCACTTAAAATATAATATAATATACAATTTAGATGTATTTATTATTTGGTCATATTCTAATTTACATTGATTTTTTTGCAGATTCATTAAAAATTTAACGGTGAAAATTAATTTTACTCTTTTTAATTTTTCATTAATTCTTTTTTGTTTCATCAGGAATGGGAGAAAAAATTTAAAATTATTATACTATGGTTTACAGATTATTAACTAAGCATGGAGAATGAAATAGTCCGGATGGAGGTAAAAAAAAAAATCATAAACAATGATTATATAGCCCCGGTGAATATGTGGTTAAGTCTGATTTTCTCCGAAATGTGTTTCATGTACTTAAGTAAGCGGAATCGAGTTATTTTATAAGGGGCAAAGTAAGACATTTGCTTGAAAAGGAGTTATTGCTTAAATGACAGCTCCATTTCAAGTTAAAAACTACGAGAATGATATTCCGGTCATATAAAAGCATTTAACTCTCTCTGGACAAAATCCGACTTAACCACTTATTCAATAGGAAAATAACGCTGGGCTGGTCATCTTCAGGGCTTGTAATGTAGGTAGCAAGTAAGACGGTGAACGTCAAAATTGATGATTTATTACATTCATTAAATAATGAAAACAGGATTTTACAGAAGAAGTGTTAGATTTATATTTTGATAAATCATTAACCCTCGACTCACAGATGAAAAATCAAGTCGGAATTTTCGATTTATTTATTTTTAATTACTTACTCATTAGTCATTTCCTGAAATATGATGGTTTTTCATATAAATGATCCGTGAAACCTGTCATTATTCTGATATTTTTATTTTAACCCTTATTATTGCAATTCCTATAAAATTCAAAATGTATAAAGTACTATAAAAAAAAAATTGTTTTTTATTGATACTGAAAAACGCCTTTGTTCTCTCTGAAACAGAAGCGTGAACGGTGCATAAATCATGGTTCTTATGTCGATCACAGATACGAGAAGGTCAATAACGTAAAATTTCATAGCTCAATAACCGATAATTCATCATCGACATACAGATAACTGAGGATAATCTTTGAAACACCATCGGATTTAAATTAACAGTTCGTAACTAATATTAAATGATTCACCATTTTTTTTTTACTCTCTTAGCATCTGCTGCCTAAGTTTTTTATTATTCACGCTTTCTTCCTACCTTCATAACATCCCAACATCCTGGCAGCATGGAATGGCAGGTCCTTCCTGCTTTTTTAATGCATTTTCCAGGCTGTATTTCCTTTGCGCTTGCTTATAGTTCCGTATATAAGAACTTTTTATTGGTTTCCAGAATATTAAATAAATTATGAGGATTCAATTCGTATGTTACCAACGAATCAACATTAAGTCAAAAGGTAATATTTATTTCCGTAAATTATAAAAAAAAAAATAAATAAATAAACACTCTTGAGGAACATAAGTATGTGTTAAAATTGTTATAGTATATTCTAATTATATATATAAACAATTTTGGGGATGAGAAAAATTCAAAATATCATATTCGCTTTCTAATGGATAGTGAAACCTGTCTTTGTCAACATTTTAAATTAACTTCCACAACACATTATTTTTTAAATGATTTATAATATATTATAAACAGGTTGCGTTGTGTTCCTTTCAAACCATTAAATATAGGAAAGATATTTAGACCTCTTTGAAAAAGAAATAAAACACTACCGCTAATTTAGAAGAGTAAAGGCCAAACGATATATAAAACAATTGTTAAGACATTAATAGAAAAATTCCTAACAAAAAGTCTTAATTATCTAAACTAAAACTAGGAAACAAAAATTTATTTCAATATTTAACCCATTCTGGCATCTTCAGGACATAAAGATAAAAGAAAAAACAAATAAAGCACATCCTAACCTGAAAATTCAGCTAGACACTAACAAGAGGAAACATCCCCCCACCTCAAAACCCCAAATGCAACTACTGAATCATAAGGAAAGTTACTAGTCAACTGCTGGAAAAGGTCTGATAAAACACTTGATAAATAACTAAATAGAAAATGCATTATAGACTCAACTAAATTCGAAAATTACAATAGAAATCTAAATAATAAGGAACACAAAAAGATAAGTTAAGAAACCGTACAAAAAAAGTAAAAGTGCATGAGAAAAAAGTCAATATGAAGAACTCAGTGGACATAGTGATGTTCTAAAATTGTGTTGCTGCATTTTGATGTGATTTATTCGTTTTCTATTATTATCTTTCTGTCCTGAAGATACCTGAATAAGCGAAATATTGATGGATTTTTTGATTCCTGTGTAGAGACATAATGTTTTTTATTGGAGTTTTGCCACTAACGTCTTATTAAATACTGCCAATACCCCTTCATTTATCCGCTGTTGTTTCACTCTACTTCTATGGTCTGCCTCTTGATCTTGGTCTGACTTTTGACGTCGTTTTGTACAAAAGTAAATTTTGCATAGTCTTTATTGGATATTATTCTGTTATGCGAATAGCCATCTAATCATCCCTGACTACCCTCATCCACTAATTTTCTGTAAACCACATAAGCTGTCCAGCAAAATCCAGCCTTCTATTCTTCACTACGCTTTCGAATGGTTCTCCTTTCTTATATAACTTCTGCCTCAATCCATGCATGCAACCATGCTTTACATTAAATTTAAAATTTGGACTTTTTTACAATTTTTTTTTTAGAGAACCAAGATACGAAGTTTCACTAATCGTTTTCATCTGTCAGTTGGGTGTTTAATGTTTAATACGTCAATTAGCATTCTCATGGACGTTCGAAGGGAGAGGTGGTTAAATATTAAATTTATCATTTTCTCCACTAATGAACTGTCTGCGTACATGTGAGGTAGTAAATAGTCCAATTAAATAATAGACATGGGTATACCATTTGCATCCTGATGGATATAGATGCATTATTAGACCTCCGCTTCTGCGATCCCTGGCAAGAATAGATTAATGAGAATGGAACGGACATCCAACGGGGAAGAGAGCCGATGATGAGGATGAGTGCCATGTTTTCTATCATCACCATCGTAGTGATTAATGATTCCCACTGAGTGAATTAAGCCATCACAATTTCCGGACTCTGGGCTTATTTCAAGCTACTGTCCCCATTTTATTTACTGTTATTTTTTCCATCTTGACTTAATTGAAAGTCTTCTGTCAGACCTGAGTACTATTAAGCTTTAATTTTCTTTTCATTCTGTTTTAAGGATAACATGTCATTGAATCTTGTGCTATAAAATGGAATTATGTAAAATATATACAGCATCAACTTATTTGCACCGACTGATTATTACCTTTTAAACACTTATTTGAATTTTCCTTAGATTTATTTTTATCTTTCGTTTAAAGGAGAATGAAGGATGCTTGGAAATATTTTTTTTTATATATCCTTTATTTCCAGATCGGCTATTCCAAGCCTTACATGTTTTTTTAATAATTAATTTTAAATTTTAACACGATGTAAAAATGTTGGTTTCGTCTCATGCAAGAGACACCCCAACTGTATATTATCAGCTTATTTACAAGAGAAGATATAAATATATAATAGTTTTTTTCATATAAAAGAATGATAGAAGTTTAAATATAAAGTATATAAATAAGTAAAAAAAATGAAAAAAAAAAATGCAATAATAAACAGAACTATAGTACTATAAAACGGAAAACTAAAAGAAACAGGATTATATTACAATTTGTTAAAACGATCGGTTATAAAAATAATGGAATATTTTTATTTTTAAAGAGAAAAGATAGGCCCTTGGCCGGGATTTGAACCCGGAACCTTTGTCAAAGGTTCAAATGGTCAAAGGTCAAAGACAAAGGTTCCGGGTTCAAATCTCGGTCGAGGGCCTATATTTTCTCTTTAAAAATGAAAATATCTAAAACTAAAAAAATTGACCAATAATTATAAAAAATTGGTAATAGAATATCTTTCAAGAGAACCGGTTTCGGTCTTGGGGATGAAATAGGTTCGCCTATGTTGAATGCTACAGCACCTTTGACTGCTGGTAATCCGGTCTTGAATCTGGTGGAACGCGGAATTAATTTGAGTCTCATTAATGTAATATAATTCGAAAAAAAGTGTTTATTAAAGTAGTAATTTTGTGTTTCTCATGAATACAAACGACAACGGTTTTTGCATTCATTGCATAAAATCATACATATTTTTATTTATCAGTCAACTAATATTATTGGATAATTTTATGTATCACATCCGAAATTAATATTGTTGTCTTATGCATTCATCTTACATATTTATTATTTATACATATAATATGTTATATTAATTGTGTTTAACTAATGCCGCATACAACGGATATATATATATATATATATATATATATATATATATATATATATGTTACCTGCTGCTATTTTCTATCTGCTGCTATCTGCTATCTGGCACCCTATGCCAACCTAGAAAGAGCTGGGAGGGGTGAGGGAGGGGGAAATTTACATGTACAGGGGGAAGAAATAAACCCCACACATTTATCTATCAACAAACAAACGCTAATATATTGAAATAAAAGTTACATATAGCATCATGAAAATAAAACTCTAATTTAACATAAGAGTCACCCTCAATAATAGTACTTAATAATAACATATGAACGAGACTCATACACCTGATTCTCCATCAATACTCATAGTCCCAAAATCCACTAAAATAGTACTAAAACAAGTTCCATCATATATAACAATCATCAAACCCTTTATCTATAACAATAATTCTATGCACTAATAATTACAATGTCAACATTCCCCATCAACACTCATTATCTTATAACTATTAATAACCTTAATAATTTTCAATTAAACCTCTATCCATCCTCCATAACAGTATCCTTTATAACAATCATCCTATGCACTAATAATATTTACAATGTACTCATTACCTAATAACCGCTAATAAACACCCTAATTGTATTATAAAACATTTTCCAGAATTCCATATTACATGGCAGTTACAACTCAATTATCCACCATCATTAATCCTTATCTCATATTCGCTAATTTGACAATTTCCTAATAAAACTAGATCTATCATTTATAACAATAATCATAGGCACTAATTACAACTTAAACATTCGCCTCAGTAATCATTATCTCATAACTATTAATAATTTTCCAAACAAAATTAGATCTATCAATTATAACAATAATCCTACGCATTAATAATATTTATAACGTACTCATTACCTCATAACCGCTAATAAACACCATAATTTTATTACAAAGCATTTCCCATAAGTCCATATACAACGATGACGATTACAACTCATTAATCTACCATCACTAATCCTTATCTCATAACCGCTAATAACATAATAAATCCCCTTAAAAAGTAGTTCCCTCTTTTCCAATCACAACTCTATGTGCGCTAATACTTAAAGAAAGATTCCAACCGTATGGCCAAACGTGACGATTGTCAACGAAATAATTACTGGCTCTATCTTCAACTGACCACCCTCTGGCCTCACCCCAAGTCTAGTCAGACTACAGTAAATAGAGAATATAATACCTTTCTCTGGCTTCTTGCTCCGGAACCAAGGCTTCTCGTCTTCTCGTCTCGCCCCCATCTTGTTTATTTCCCACCTGCCGTCGGCAGAGGTACTCTTCTTCCTCGGACCACGAGAGGAAAACCGTCGGGTACTTAAGCTTCTCCGAGCTGTCGTCCGCATTCTTACTTCTTCGTCTGACAGGTGCTGCCCCTGGTGGTCATCAATATCCCGAGAATCTTAATAATTATATTCAAAGTTCCCAAGAGCCGTGGATTTTTCGGTGAAAATCGCTGAGGCATTTCCTGCTTAGTTGAAATAGGAGCTATGAACCGCTTGGCTCAGCGTCTCCACAACCAGAAGTCACCTTCTATTAAGAATTAACTTTATTATAAAATATTAAAACTAAATGTTAAGGACCTACAATGCCTTTAACCAAAAACATATACAAAGAAAATGTATGTAATTCTATGTCTTATGTAATTAGTCACAAAAGAAATAAACTTAGCAAATCTTATTTGGCATAGGATAACATATACCTACATATTAATGTACAAAAATCCTTACAACCTAAAGTCTTTTTAAAACCTATTAGTGAGAAGAAGCAAATAAATGCTAATCATTTTCTATAAAACGTAAAACTAAAAAATAAACTTTTGACCTCAAAGGATAACATACTTCTTTTTGATCACAAAGATGAGAGTTCAAAATTTGTTAACACACAATACTTTCATTACATACATCTAAATTCGCTCAAATTTTTAGCATTGAACAAAAGCTGTAATTAATGCACATTAACTAACTATCTATATAAAAAAAAATTCTCAGCCCATTACATATATATATATATATATATATATATATATATATATATATATATATATAAGTTAAGGGTCAGGCCCTGGCAATAGTGGAGCTTAATCCTACTAAGAGTGTAAACAACTACCAGATACTATATAAGAAGGATTACTTGATAAATAAAGTCAGTGTTCTACCAGCTTGCTAGTGTGTAGTTTCTTTCCCCAATTTACTCTTTTTTTTATGTTGCGCGAGCCAAAGTACTTAAGTGGTGCCGAAACCCGGGAAAATTATTTGAAATCACAAGGATCATTTTTTTTTTGTTTTGTGAAGTATTTAAAATTTTTTTTTGTGTTGTTCCTGTTGTTTTGTTACTTGCTTCTCAAGAAACCGGGAAAACAAGTTCAATATAAATGATCAACAAGGACAAAGCATTCTCAGACCGGCAACGTTAACCTTAGAGCCGCAGCAGCCAGAACAGGTGAATCCAGAGTTTCCTCCATATCCATCTACTACACTAGCAATGACGAGAGCAGACTTAGCAGCTCAAGAAGCGAATAGGATCGCACAAGAAACAAATGAGCTCGAGAGAATGAAAATAAAAAAGGCCAATGCACAAGATATCAGGAGGGAGATATCGGACCTGGAAAGGTTCAATGGTGACGTGGGTGAACTTAACCACTTTGTTAAGGGCGGAGATGGTATCATGGCCAGGATTCAGTCCCAGGTAGCAGCTGATCTATTGGAAGAGGCAGATGCGCAGAGATTACGGGTTGCCCTGGCGCGTCGAGTAAGGAGGAGCGTCCTGAATCTGATTCAAGCAGACGAAGATACTGCGTGGCCAGTCATCAAGGAAAGGCTGAAGAAGGCTTACGGAGGGGGGCGATGGGCCCCAGAAGAAGACATGCTCCAGTTATTTCGGGAGACAAAGAGGAACAATCAGTCGAACGGTCAGTACGCTGCAGGACTTCTCGCAAAGTTGAATAAGATCAATGAGAAGCTGCGAGAGGTAATGGACACGAGCTCCGTTGAAGCCTGGATGCTCTTTATGACCACTGTGCTCAAGGTACAGCTGGCCAGGGATACTGGCAAGAAGGATGGTCTTCCTAGGACAAGCCGTTCGTAGAATGGGCCCAGGAAATGGTAGATGCAAGTGCTCGTGATGAGGAGGAACGGGAGGTTTTTGAACCAGGGTGGAGTAGATTATCCTACCGCAGGAATGAAGTAAGGAGGTATAGGGGAAGACAGGATCTAGGGAAGAAGAGAGATGGAGAAGTGGGTAGAAGAGAAACGCTACCAAGAGACAGAAGGCCGCTCATAGAAAAGAAGAATGTTAGGAAGGAGGAGAGGAAGTGCCATGAATGTGGCAAGGCAGGACATCTGGTAGCACAATGCCCTCGCACCAGATGTTACGAGTGTGGAATGGAAGGGCACCTAGCCAGGCAATGCCCATACATGTTCCGCAGGAAGGATACATACCACGGAGAGCCGATGGAGGTAAATGCGCAGGAGGTGCGCAAAAGAAAATACTCGGCCAGGCGAGGTGAGGCTTCCAGGGACTCGACCAGTGGATCTGGATCTTCAGAGACGGAGGAGGAGCTGGGGAGCAGTGGCGGCGAGGGCAGCTAGAGTAGCGGCCGGAACCGGCAACGGAAAGCAGCTCAGGATCAAGGACGGCGCCAGGTGCTGACGGTGAGACGGAAGCTGACGTCAGTATGAGGAGGGTGCGTCGAGAGTGGCGACCGAGCTTGCACCATCAACAACTTAGAAGGTAAGCTTAAGAATTGGTTGCCTATTATCAAAACTAAGTGTGGAGTGAAGTGCCTCGTGGACACAGGGAGCTCGAGCACCCTGTTGTCAAAAATAGCGTTAGAGAGTTTATGTGTTAGGGGGAAGGCACTTCAGATTCGGGAATGCGATTGCAGATTAATTACTTTGGGAGGGCCGTGTAAAGTAATAGGCGAGACTAACATTGGGTTGGACGAGTGGGGGAAAACGGGGGGTGAGGTTGCGGGTGCATGTGGTAGAGAGTATGCCCAGGGAATACCAGGTCATAGTTGGGTGTGATCTTTTACAAAAAGTGGGCGTGGAAGTAAAAAATACGCATGGCAGGTGGTTCGTGAGATTAGCCGGCAGGTCATTCGCATGTCATCATGTAGTTAGGGGCGCGCGAGTAGGGGCCGTAAGTAGTTGGATCGAGTGGAGAACGAATTTACTGAATGAGTTCCGAGACATTTTTTTTCAGGAAGGGGAAGTATTAGGAGTTACGGGGAAAACAGTGCATGAAATTCCGTTAAAACAGGAAAAAGTCACTTACGTGAAAGAGAGGCGGTATCCCCAAGCGTTACGACAACACATACGGGAGGGGTTGGAGGAATTACGTAGGCAGGGAATCATCATCAATAGTTCATCCTCGTACAATAGCCCCCTGTGGGCGGTCAAAAAGAACACTCCGACGAGGCAGGAGAAATACAGGGTGGTGGTTGACTTTCGTCAATTGAATGACAATACAAAAGATGAAGCGTACCCCATTCCTCGTTTTGACGACATCATGGATAGACTCAGCGGAGCCAAAATTTTCAGTACTCTGGATTTGAAGGCTGGATATCACCAAATCCGACTTCATCCTCGGGATCAGGAGAAAACGGCCTTCACATTCGAACGGGGACACTATGAGTTCACCAGGATGCCGTTTGGGTTGAAGAATGCCCCCCTCACGTTCCAACGATTAATGGACGAATTCCTTAGGGGTATCGATGAAGGGATCTGCCAGGTTTACATGGATGATCTCCCGGTGTTCAGTAAGTCGGAGGAGGAGCATGAACGACACCTGAGACAGTTTTTTGAGAGGGTTCGGGAATTCGGGTTAAAATTGTCTCCGGAGAAGTCCACTTTGGGTAGGGCAGAAATAAATTTTTTGGGTCACACCGTGTCAAGGGATGGGGTGAAGCCGGACAAGTCCAAAGTAGAAGCAATTACCAAGATGGCGATCCCCCGCGATGTTAAGGGTATCAGGAGGCTGCTGGGAGCACTAAACTATTACCGGCGGTTTGTACCAGACATGGCGCGATGCTTGGTTCCCATTAACAACCTACTGAAGAAGGGAGCAAGGATGATCGTCACACCCAGCATGGAGGACAATATACGGCGTTGTATGGAGCACCTCAAGGGAGAACCCGGGTTGGCATTTCCCGACTTCACGAAGCAGTTCACGGTTACCACAGATGCAAGTGAATATGCCTTGGGTGCGGTGTTGTCCCAAGACAGTGCGTGCGAGGAGCGGCCCATTGCATATGCTAGTAGGCGGTTATCTGAGGCTGAGGCCAGATATAGCGCATTGGAGCGGGAATTGCTAGGCATCGTCTGGGCGGTTGATCATTTCCGGCCATACCTGTTCGGTAGGAGATTTCGGGTACAAACTGATCACAGACCGCTGCAATGGGTGGGACAATTAAAGGAATCGTCGGCGCGAGTTTCACGCTGGAAAGAGAGGCTCAACCAGTATTCGATGGACGTGGTCTACAAGCCCGGCAAAGAGAATATTGTCGCTGACTGGTTTTCCCGGGCGCTGATGGTAAATGCCCTAGAGGAAGACACCGCGGGGCCATCGCAGGACACCCGCCAATTTCTTTAAGTCTGGTCACCAGGAGGCGAAGGGGAACAGAATACCACAGAGGCGGAAAGAGAAGAGGTGTCCTCAGCCAGAGACAGTTCTACAGACGAGAGACCAGAAGATTTGGAAGAAATTGACGAGATCGTCAAAGATAAACAGCGCCAAATCATCTGGAGGACGAAGACGTCGGGCATGCTGTCCATAGAATACTCACGTTACGGAAGGTCGCGGGTCAACGTAGTTTTGTCACAACCAGGGATAAGATTGGATCTAGTATGTAAAGCCCTGAAGGACGCGTCAAAACCAGGTCGCACACACCACCTAGATGTGGGGAACACCGTGATTTGGGAAAAGATCAAGCAAGTGTGGAAGACGGACCAGATTCCGGACCGCGTCTTCATTCGGTGCAGGGTCATGGTAGAAACCATTAAGGATGTTGAGCGCCAGAAGGAGCTAACAGGGGCGTATCACCAAGGCAATCATCGCGGGGTCAATGAGACGTTACAGGCGCTCAGGAGACGGTATTATTGGTCCGGCATGCGGAAAACGATTCAAGAGGTCATAGGGGCATGCGAGGTCTGCATGACTACGAAATATGACCGTCACCCACCGCGAGCCGTACAAGAAGCAACGCCAACGGGCGATCGGCCGCTCCGGGACCTGCAAGTTGACACGTTCACCTGGAGGGGGTTTACGTGGTTAACGGTCATCGATGTGTTCAGTAAAATCGCCATGGCTCACCTGATCCAGTCTAAAGAAGCAGAGTCCGTGTTGTCCGCTCTCCGGACATGGTTCATGTTTTACGGGGTACCGGATAGCATAACGTTTGATAAGGGGAGGGAATTCGACAATGCGGTAGTGAGTGAAGAAATGCGTAAGTTGGAGATCACGTGGCACTTCAACACTCCGGGACACCCGAAGGGTAGGGGAGGAGTGGAACATTTGCATGGTACACTCAGCGACCATCTCAGAGTTTATCACGTCGACCAGGGGCTGACTCCGGATGTGGCGATGCAGAAAGCGGTGGCGGCGTATAACCACTCGATTCATTCCGTAACTGGGTTTTCTCCGTTTGAGGTGCTGTTCGGAGTTCGGGGGCCTAGTAGGGATTCGGTGAGACAATCGGGGACAATACGTTTGCTCGAGATATTGTGGCAAGCCACGTGCAAATTCGCGGGGCCTGGGAGAAGGTGAGGAGAAAAATCTGGAAGGAAAAACGAACCAGGGTGACGAGGGAGAACGCGAGGTTACGAGACTGCACGGGGGCGTTGAAACTTGGGATGATTGTATACCGGCGGATTGGGTCCAATAGAAGTAAAGAACCGAGGAGATACGAGGAACCATTCCGGGTCGTTGTCTTGAGAGAACACAACGTAGTCACCATCGAGAGTGTTGGGGACCCAAGAAGACGACGGACCGTTCATATTGAGCAATTAAAGTTTCCTTTGGGATCTGGGGTGCCTTCGCCTTTGCAAACGGAAAACATGGAATAAACCAAGATATGTGTTAATTTTTTTTTTATATAGACATATAATGTCCTATAAAGATGTACCATGTTAATTGTATATATTGAGTTTTGTGTGTCAACCGAAGTTTTTTTTGTGTTTGAAGATAATGATTGTTTTTTTTAATATTCTTATTATATGTGGTTACTTTTCTTCATTTCAGGACGCTACAGTTTTTTTTGCTTTGTTATTTCCTTATTATTGATTGTAATTATTTGTGTCTGGGAGCTGTAAGTTGTACAGGAGCGAGCTCTACTCATTGCCCAGCCTTGACATTTCTTTTAGTTTCCAAAAGGTGTCTGGAAACTGGAGGGGGGGAGTTAAGGGTCAGGCCCTGGCAATAGTGGAGCTTAATCCTACTAAGAGTGTAAACAACTCCCAGATACTATATAAGAAGGATTACTTGATAAATAAAGTCAGTGTTCTACCAGCTTGCTAGTGTGTAGTTTCTTTCTCCAATTTACTCTTTTTTTTTATGTTGCGCGAGCCAAAGTACTTACGTTATATATATATATATATATATATATTTGTATTCAGCCATAGATTTTTTAAATCGTTGTATATGAAATGTCCATTTTACAAGGTAAGGTTATTTATTTATTAAATCAAATATGTTTTGACTTTATAAAGTTGTTTTATTTTAAAAAATCGAAACATTTTTATTCCAGATATTTTCCTTCATTTACTATTTACATTTATTACAACGCGTTATGAACTTTTAAATCCCAAAACTTAAGAATCATATTAAAAAAATTTACTCTTAAAGACGTTGTCAAAAAGAACCAATGCAGATTATTAGATTTTTTTAATTTTTGTTTAATCATTCAAAAATAAGTAGTTTTTTTTTTAAATTACACGAAATTCGATTGGTTTCAAATTTTATGCAAGATAGTGTTATGTATAAAAGTAAAAATAAATATACATATGCATATATATATATATATATACAAAATTTGAATATATATGCTCTTGCTTCAAGAAGATCGAAAAGAGTAAGTGTGGGAATACAATAAAACTAAAAATGTGGGTAACTTGGGTAACTTAGTTTTCTGTAGCCAGTTTTTGGAATCCAGTTATCGTCTTCAGAATTCTCGGCTCGGCGTAACTGCTTCAGTGCTTGCCAACTTTTTCAATATTTAGAAATAAAGAGAAGATTTTATTTTCCGCCGGCACTAAAGAAAAATCTTTTAAGCGAGGCCTAAAATTCGTGGCCTACACCCTAACAACCTGATGTAGAAAGATTTCTAAGACTCATAAGTATATTCCAATATATTATATTAAAAATATGCTCTATTAAAACAAATAAAGGGTCCTATGGTTTTCATGAAACACCAAATGAATACAATCAGGAAAGAAAACAGTCAAATTCTATGCACAGTTTTAATTTTAAAATACTGTACATAAACCATAAAAAAATAATTATTTTGGATGAAATATTCTTTTGTTGTTCATTTAACGTCACTTTATGCTGCTATGGCTAATTGGAATTATTCTTCTTGTTATTTTGAAAGAAGTTTTAAGTGTTTTTATCTCAAATTCTATGGATTCACCGACTCCTGACTAATTCGATTTTTCAATTTTTTACACATGTTTTATTATTAATTATGAAGTAATAAAGTTTTGCTTGAACAAATATCAAGATCTAATTAATTTTTTTATTTGACCATTTTTGTCAAATCCAAACGATTTTTTTTTCTGTAAAATGACCAAAAATGATTGTAATGTTGTAATTCAATCCGTTACAGTTTTTATTACTATTTATCATCATTTTTATAACTAGAATTTTGTATCCTTACTTTCGATACATTTCTGTGCATTTCTTTACGTTATCATATTTCTGTTCACATATTCTGTCATTTTGTTATTCATAAATATCCTTGATAATCCATCCGACTCTATATTTCTTTCTTTTCTATAAAATTTATATACTATCAAGGTACTGCAATGTTTTTTTATAGTTGTTTTCTGTCTTTATTTCTTAGCCTTGAAGATGGCCTACACAGCAGGCCGAATCTTCAACACAATTACAAAATAAGTTTACCTTTGGGCCAGGTAAACGGGCCTACAAATCTCCTCTGAAAAGACAGAACTAATGACCACGGCTTCAAAATAAAAGAAAAAGGCGGTCGACACTATATGTGGAAAGATTAGGGTAACCAAAAAATGCAGATGCCCAGGAGAAGTGATCTGCAATAACGGTTCGGACCCAGAAAGCTTCAAAGGAAAAGTCGCCAAACTGGAAAGATTGTCTTTCGACCTCAGGAGCTTCTACAACTAAAAGAACTTAACCATCAAAGCCAAAGTCCGACACTATGACACCGTTATCAAATCCGTGATACTTTATGGGACGGAGACCTCTTGTCTCCCGAGCGTGGAAAAGCTTCTGAAAGTGGAAAGAAAAATCTTTAGGAAAATCTACGGGCCCAAAAAGACACCCGAAGGATACAGGTAAAAGTCCAAAAAAGAAATATACAATAACAACAAAAGCCTGGAGACCGATATCAGGGTAAAAATACTTATATTCTATGGACATATGATGAGGATGAGCCCTGGTTAAACCGGGTAATCTTCCGGCGATACCACCTGCGGAAGAACAGGACGGTTTTTTTCAAGCAGATCAGGATCGACATGGATTCAGCAGGGCTAAAGGACTCAGACTGTCAGGATAGAGAAACATATAGAAAGTCACTAAACGATATAAAGGTCTTCGTGGACAAAGAACGCCCAAAAAGGGGTTGTGCGTGGTCAGAGGAAAGGAAGCGCAGACAAGTGGAGCTCATGAGGGAAGTGTTGAGGAAGAGGAAGTTGAGGAGGAAAACCTAAACATGGTATTCGCGTGGTCTTTAAGGCCTTTTCGCACTCAAAAAACAAAAAAAAACAATTTATAAGTTATGAGTGGGAATAGGACAGTATTATTGTTAACACCATACATGAAAATATAAAAAATGTAAAAGATTTAAAAGCAGGATTAGAAGAGAGAATGAAGCAGTATCATTTCAGAAGTCTTATAGAGTGTTTCAGCTCGATCCTTTTATTATTTTCAGTGTCACGTCGCTAACTGAACATATTACAGATATGTTCCACAAATAAATATAATAAATCAAAAATAGTAACACATAAAATAAATTTCCGTTTTTATAATTTCTATGAAACGCATTACTAAATAAAACAATTTGAACTAGTAATATTATTCTCATTCGAGTTCTTACCTTTTAGTTACATAATATTATACTAAAGTCGGGACAGCTGAACCAAAGTATACAGACCCAGATTTCCTTGCTAAGCAGGCGAAAATTGCTCTAGACTAAACGATATATTCGCTGAAAGGTGTTTTCTCCCCAACCCAAAGTGAGTGCGCTGGTAACTTGTTACAGAGCCGAGGAACAGAGCCCACAAATTAGTGCCGAAAAACTGGCTTGGAGCTGTAGCGACTTCGCAAGGAGATTCAGAAAAACTTCTCTCTTCCTTTCCTCAACCTGTGAAATTATTTTAGTATATTTCCTAGCCGGTCCTTTCCGCTTTACCCATAGTTCTTCCCAGCATTATTTTTTTTTCTTCTTTCCTTTCAGTCTTTTTCATTTTTCTTTGCCAGAATTTCCTTTTCCCCTTGTATCGTCAACCAGTTATAATGGTTCAACTTTACACTATTTACGCTGCAAAAGAACTTTTTTTATTTTGTTAGTTCGGAGAATAAAGATATACTAAAGTTTGGTTTATGGGAAAATATATTTCTCACAATCTTTAGAATCTAAGAATGTCTACGATCATAGGGTGAGCGTTTCCTATTTATATTATCATTTTTCATATTATTCAGTAGAGAATAATTTTTATAAATTTTTTATTTATTTTTTATTATTTTTTTATAAATATTTATTAAATAATATAGGGAAATATTACATCATGGGTTTGCAGGATCATGAAATTCAGTCGCTATATATAAAACTATATTTTGGCGACGTTTCCAGATTTTATTGTTTTCGTATTCATGTTCAAAAATAGAAAATAGTCCAAACATGCATGACATATTGGGACCACATTCTTCTTTAAACATAAATTTAGAAAATATTTATACTTTATAATTAGATAAAAAACTTTATTACATAAATTCTTACAAACTGATGACGCAATAAGTTGTATTAGTCAATATTGGTGGTGTGATGCCAAATTAATTTTACGGATTATTGTGATATTTATCTACAGCAAGAGGTTAGTCTAGTTAGCCCAGATGGAAGCAGGTTTAAGTTCGAATACACCAACATTAATAAATTGCAATTATAACACTATAAATAATGATTATGAGAATTGAAAAAATGAATACTAAATATTGATTCAGATACAATGAAAAAAAAGAATATACATACCATAGATCTACTGTCTGTACTTCAAAATGAATACAAGATAAACATAAGAAATAAATTACTATTATTAATTATTAGCAAACCTATTTTGCTCTGGGTGGTGATACATTAGTGATTAGACTTTATTCCATCTGTACATGAATTACATGATTTTATTGGTATTTGGCTTGCGGGGTGGCTACTCCAACTCTGCTATTTGTTTTCTAACCCATGCATGACATATACTGCGCACATGGGTCTATTTCTCTTCTACCTGTTCTAATAGGCCGTTTTGTTGTATAAATATATATATATATATATATATATATATATATATATATATATATATATATATATATATATATATATATAATATTCTGAATTAAGTGAACAATGCCAAACATAATATTTGGGAGTTAGTTAACGGGAAAAAGGGGGAAAATAAAGGGAAATAAACAGGAACGTTATCCAAATATTTATCAGACGTTAATAACTGACTAATTGAGAGGGTGGGGGGCTAAATCTGAATAGCTATTGGCCGATCGCCGCGGCGGCTTTAGCTAATTGGTCCGCTGTAGAAATATGATATCAACCCCAGGTCGTTAGCTTCCCTCACCCGGGCTTTATTGGCCAATAAAATTGGTCCACGGGTTTGTTACCTCTCCTTGTTAATAGTCTTTCCCATCCCATTCCCAAATTATCACTGGTAATTGTGGTTAAATAAATATTTATGCCTATTTCGGACTGAATAGTATATAATCACCTTCTGATAAATAAGGCGTTGACATGAAAAAGGTTATTATTTCATTATAAAAAATTATTTTGACAACTAAAATGAAAAGTTTCGAATCTTGTTCTATGTACAGTAACAACTTTCTCCTTGCTCTGCTCTACCGCCTTGCAACAGAGTTGAACCATCTTTTATCTGCCTAGGTCTAAATCAAGGGTAAAAATGACCTTCGAGAAAACAGACACAAGAAGTGAGATCATAGCAGATGTGCTCTGTATATTCCCAAGAATATAATTATTTTAACATGGAATAGCAAACTAACATCCAACCACAAAGAAGAATGCAGCGGATGTGCAACATGCCATTCAAAGATGTTTCACCACCCAGTTAAATTCAGCAATTAATATTATCATAAATCATTAATATTATATGGTAAGTGGGTGTATTTTTGAAACATAAGGCTTTGCATTGTGGTTTTCACAATTGCATTATAATTATCATTAAGTTTCATATTCTGTTATCATCATTATAAGGTATAATTTATATGATGCCATTCAAAGATGTTTTGTCTACGACACCAGAGAGGGAATGAATCATATGCCATAAGAAGGGATGGTACGTTTCCACTTTGAAAAAGAAAATAGAAACTATACCACTCCCAATCATAACTTGTCTTTTCCATATCAACGCCTCAATTCTATACATCGCACTAGTAATTCCCAAATACTAGTTGATTGTATCAACCTTAGCCCCAGAGCTTATTTGCCTCCAGAAGGAACTATAAGAACAAGTGCAATATGTCCATTTCATTATGACGTCCCTCTCTTGGATTGTGAAAAATATTCGTTATATTATAGCCGTGGATTGTAAAATATTTTCTTCAGATAATTTATATTACACAGTAATTTACAAACAATGATACTGAATTCCAAATAGTTTGTATCCATAGCTGTAATGCGAAATTTGGTCACCTATAAAGGCAGGTTCAGAAAAGGCAAAAAAGAAAATTAAACATCTACATTACATCTCAAAAAACAATCTGAAAATACATTAGCTTTCTTCGACGCATACTGCAAGAACAGTTGTTTAATTATTATTGCAAAATATTATATCAAAACTAAAAAAACAAAATCAGGAAATGGTAGAACATAAAATGAAATAGTTATAATGAAAATATTAATTTATCTTATCTTTTTGTGATTATCCATGCCATATTTCTCGCAATAGTCGTCATAGCTGACATCATACCTTTTTTGACCCCATAAGGAATAACATAAAGAAGGAAACATAACGACCTGTTTAAAATTTTATGTTAAAAAATAAATAGCAAATGTTTAATTGATAGTATTATTTTAATATCTCAGTCATAGCTTCTTCTATATTTTAATATGAGATAAATACTTTATGCATGTGAGATTTTAAACAAATGAGCTCCATCGGTCAGGGCGAATATAATTTTTTTTTAAATTTTAGAATGTTTAAATGTCTTATATTGTTCTTTTTACATTTTGATTTATACTTATTATAAAAATCTAGTAAGAATCTTCCAGCAGTGGCACACAAATTATTTACTTTGTTAGGAGGATGTGCCGTGTGGGATCTGTAAACCATCTGGACGTCAAATCACCTCTGTGCCCAAAGGTTGTTTAACAAACAGTACAGTCTCTATCATGTACTAACCCCCAAAACACAGGTTTATTTGTTTAAAAGATTTTTTTTGCTTTAAACTTAGAGAGAGTACTAAAACTGAAATTATTTTTAAGTTCTATCAAAGCTAGGAAAATGGAATATGCCAGAATCGCTTTGATGTTGAAAATGTTCATATCCTAAACCTTAAATAGAAAAATAGTTTGCAATTTCAGAGATAACCTTCTTATATTCTTGTCATACTTTACAAAATTAGATTACATTTAAAGTCATAAAACATTTTTTTTATTTTAAGATGAGTTTGGGCGTTCCAAAAATAAAAATATTGAAATACACTTGAAATTGATTTTTTTTTTATTTATTTATCGTCACTTTATTTTGCAATAGTTAATTTAACAATGGTGCAGTGGGGGGGTAATGGATTTTGTCTATCCAGTATTAATATATCTATAATATGTATAAACGTTATAATCACATGTAATATAAATACAGTATAAACTTAATCCTCATAATCATAAGAAAAGCACATCTAAACTCAATGTAATGAAGGAAGTGGCTAAAACTTAGATTATATACACTTCTAAGATAATTCAATTGTTGTATATTCATTTATCTTTAATTTATGCTGGTATGACTAGTTGGACATTAATGCAGTAGGAATCACGAATTTCGCCAGGGAGAGCGGCGTAGCCCAGTGATATAGCACTGAGATTCCATTCCGTAGGTTCTGGGTTCAAATCTAGTCTGGGAAGACTTTCATTTAATCTGTTCGCAGCTGGAGATGGATCCCATGTGATTTAGTACCATCCTGGGGCTCACCCAGTTTCCTTAAAGTGGATACCCAAAATAAGGGGAGGGGAGATCTGTCGGTTGAGCGTCGTGATCTAGGACCAATCACTTCCCTGCACTACCGTTGTCCAATAAAAAGTACAGTCTCTACCATGTACTGAATCCTAGAAACTTCACGGGTTGTCATGGTACAGTTTTTTTTTTTTAATTCATAAGACCCCTTGATCTATGGTATAGAAGGCTATTATGCTAATCACACCATAGATGATCAAGAAGTAAAATGGTTTGGAATTGGCGCTCGATTGATGTCAGAAGATTTTCTGAGCCCAAATAACGGCTGTTGAGGAGTAGCTAAGCCGGAACTGACTGAGAAGTCTGCGGTCCAAGTTGCAGCTCTCCCAGACCCGGTTGGTGACAGTTTGTTTGTCGAATGAAAGTTTTCAAAGAGAACTCCGCCTATTGCAGCGGCCCTTCGACAGTTCCTCTGATCTCGAATATTGCTCCACCCTTTTGTCAATACAACCTAACCAGCCACTCCCGGCTTTTGATCGTGGTGGTAATTCATGCATCTCCAAGTCTCATTATTTGGTAATCGAAAGAACGAGGGGGAGCCGAACTCCATTATTCTGTTTAAAATGCAATTCCAAATCAACCGAACGAGACGTTGGGAAATTTAAATTAACACAGCGACAAACGCTTCACGTTGAATAAACTAAACCTACATATTCCAATCCTAAAGACAACTAATAGTATAGAAGGCGTACCAATGAACAGGAAAATATGTTTCACCTAAAAATACTAACATTTATACAACAACCAACATTTTAATCATAAGTGTATTTATCAATATTTTCAATGGTGTTTTCTTATAATCCGGGCATCAATTTTCGGCTTGTTGAAGCTCAATTTGATTCTTAACTCCTTTCTTAACAGGGAATGTTTTATCCTTCATCATGGCACCCTTTCATAATTATCCTAACAGAGCGTCCTGAATAATAATTGCCACGTTAAATCATCTTCATATCTCATAGCGAGTATATTCAATTACAAAAATAAAATAGGATTTTTTAAATCATACCTTTTTGACTTTTTTAACCACTTTAGAAGTTGATTATTTATCAATTATTTTTAGCTTGTCCGCCTACTCTTAGTGCCTTACCCAAGATACTTTCCCTCCTGCTTAGGTGTCTCCAGCCCTGTTAAAATATATATATATATATATATATATATATATATATATATATATATATATATATATATATATATATATATATATAAATAAAAATCTGGATGACATACTTTAAGGAAGTAATTTTTCAGAAAAAATTAAAAAGTAAAAAAATTAAATCTTTATACCGTGTCATTTTTAAAATACCATAATACAGGAATGGTTATGACCGCACTGACAAAATATTCCATTGAAAAACTTCCGTTACTTTACCATTTTATTATCATATTACTAAAAAAAAAAACGCAATAAATAAAATCATTAAAAACACAAACTCTTCCCGCCCCGGGCTGAATATATTTCATTATAAGAATAGATCTTTATGTTTCAATTAGAATTTCAAATTTGTTGAGGGAATAGACCTCTTGGTGTTGAACAGTTTCCAAACTACATTATGTATTCAGGGCAAGAGTTTTTTTTTTTTTGGGTCTGTGGTGATTGTTGGTACTGAGAAAGGCTGTAAAGTGAATTTTTAAATTCAGTTTTAGATTGCAGAGTTTTCTGTCTTTCCTTAGCGCAAGTGAACTGTCAATTATTTTGTAGTATCACTGGATAGAGAAGTATCATAAGATATACAGCTCCTTTCCTAAGCAATAACTGCTCATTTAAAAAATTTAAACTAAATATGAAGTAGCGTATGTCAAACCTTTTTTAACCTAAACCATTACAATCCATGGGTTTCAGTACATGGTAGAGACTGTACCGTTTGTGTAAAAGAACAAACAAGTATACTTAGTAAGGAACAAAGTAATCCATAATGACCTGAATGTCCCCTTTGCTGCTGATTGGCCCGAACCCACTATCATTCTTTTCATGACAAACTTCATTCCTACTCAAACCCACTTGTTTCAGACCTAGCAACCTCTTCGTGACAAACGTGAAACAGTCTGGGCTTCAGTACATGATAGAGACTGTACTGTTTCATGGACAACGGTTCTGCAAGGAGGTGACTTGTCGTAGGTCACCCTCTACCGTTTTCTCCCTTATTTTGAGTACCCTGTTTTTATAATATTTTATAGAGGCTGGGTGAACCCCAGGAGGGTTCTAGATCCCATATGATCCATATACCGCCGCAAACAGACTAAATAAAAATAACTGCCTGCAGCGGTATTTGAACCAGGATTTCCGGCAAGGCTTAAATTATCTAATTAATGAATTAAACTTTCCACCCTCATTTTACGAAAATGATAATAAGTAAAAGTAACAGACGACATATTATCGTTTGCTTAAAAGCGTTTTTCCTTGTAACGATACGATACCCCCTGGTAATATTAATTTTATTGTTCTAAGATTGTATAATAATACAAATATTCAAAGGTGCTTGTATCAGAGTGAATAAAGAGATTACTGTTATTATTTATGAATACCGTGTTAGAAATTGAAAAGATCCAATTCTAAAGGCTAGGGTATATCTCTTTGTAATTATCTCGTTATCTATAACGATACTTTTTTTTTTTTTATCGAGAGGTAGAGGCCGAATAGGAAGGATAGAGGTATTCTACCAATTACAGAACCAATCTCTGGCAGATTCAATTTCCAGTGTGAAATATCTGAAGGTTAGTACAATGATAGCTGGATGTCCCGAGATCGTAAATAACGGGGCCACATAAAAGGGAGGGGGGCGTATGGGTGGGGTAAAAAACTCGGCCAAATAACAAGGCCTCCCCGGGGCATAAATCATGAGGACGGGCGACATCGATCGGGTAGGGCGCAAAATGCTCACGTGTCTCGGAGGTCAAGTGTGATTTGACTAGGAGCCCAAGATGGATGGAGGGCGAAGGGCTGTGGAGGCCCTCGGCACTCAGGGCATGCTCTGTGAGGATAGCCCTCTTTATCCCTTATCTAGTCTCATCTCCTTCCCTGTCTCGTTTGTCAGAACTGTTTACTGTATATTATCGGTCACGATTAATTTTATGTCAGGCTCTATCTGACAAATTGGAACTGATAAGATATTTTATTACACAGTCAAACTAAATAAGAGCTCATATGCTGTCATTTTTTAAAATAGGTGCTATATTTTTTACTTTTCGTATCGAAGTTCAATCTGTTGAGGTGATATCATTTCGTCATCAATTTTAAGTACCACTGTATTAACAACATATACGTGCCAACATTATAATTATACTTGTTTGTTATTTAATACAAATCACTTTTTTCACTGTTTGGTCATGATTATGAGGCTATTATAGCCTCGAAACGTCATCAAAACGAAGTTAAAACAATAGACTGAACCTCAAGAACGAATATACATAAAAATTAAACGTTCCTTCACCTGAATTATTGTATTACTTTTAGTCTCTTTAAACTTTAACAAAAAAAAGTCAATATTTCGCCTATTCTAATGCTTGCTCACCTAATTCTAAATGGAGACCAGATGAAATATTCCCACCACCTACAACGCCCCAACGCAACTATTCTTATACCGTAAGGAAGGTTATGGATCTTTTGGAAAAGCATGAATAAAACAGCTGTACAAAAAGTTTAGTTTTGAGGCTTAAGGCATAATGTTTGGCATTTTTCCATGAATGCCTTTACAAGAATTTTGCCTTTTTTGAGATTTTCCCTTCTGTATTTATAAATCATTGATAATTTTTAATTGACAACAACACTATTTTGAGGACACTTGTGATGTAGTGTTTAAAAAAAAACCTTCTACACCCAAGGTAGAACGCAGCCTGAATGACAGCCCATAAACTTAATCTATTCTACATGACACTACGATATTAATTTTTTAATACCCTTATTATTAATACTACGGTTTATTTTTTTACGAGATAGGTAAGAAAAGTTTAAACTAATAAATAAAATTCAAATGTAATGCATATAATATAATATGCATTACTATATCCTGTGATGCAACGCTATGTAACTTAGTGCAGTTACCTATGTGCTACCTGCATAGTCAACTCATGCATATTCTGATCTCATTAGCACACCACCTAGATATAAGCTCCTTATCGCATATATCGATTCCCTTAAGCAGTTCGATCATACGATGGAATACCATTATACTGTGCCTAACCATAGAAGATGTAAAAAGTAAATTTTCATCGGAGACGCCCTGTATGCTGAAATAATATGGAATACTTAACTCCACTGTAGGTAATACGACTTTTGAGTGCCATAGATTTAGGAATTAGTCACGATGAATAGTGAACAATGCATTATCACATATTCGCGGTAACTATTCACGGTGAAATAATGAAAAATAAGAATAATCGATAGTAGGCCTGTAGAAAGCAGTGGAGTAAACCAGAACACAATACTAGTGGCTTCCAAACGTTATTATCACATAATAAAAAACATGTTTGTACTCGATTTATGCTTTGTCTAAGTATACATTTCTAAGTACACAGTTTTCTATAGCTTTGAGATAAGCAAAAGAAGCTATCCTAGATATCTCAAAGATGAAATCCTAATTTTAAATAATGTGAATTAGTAATACGTTAATTGAAAGAAAAATTATTAGTCATTGCGGTGAACCATTGATTTTATTTATGTGATCGACTATATTTCCATTTAATAAAGTTTCGTATGCGACAATCTTTATCTCAATTAAATCAGGTAAATAGCGTAAACTTGCCTTGGGTCTCCAATTATTCGCTATATACAAAAATCTTAAGAACCTCTCTTATTAAACCCGTAAACTTATTTAATTTTTATCAAAGTTTCTAAACGGAATCAGATGGGAATATAGACAAGAATGGAAATATTATCGAAGAAAAATCTAATGCTACAACAGCCAGATGAAATATTTCTTCGAGCTTCTGGGATCTGATACCTACAAGGTGTTAGAACATCATGATGTATGGGCTAGTCCACAATCGATTCCGGCTGCTGAAAATGACTTGGAAACTTCTGACATGAATGATTTCCTGTATTCTGTGGGGAAACCAAAAGACTACAAAACACCTCAGGAAGACTTTCTGTGGAATTCATTAAGTATTCCAGCGATGCTGTACTCGAAAAGACAATGTCTAAAGTTTTTATAATAAGGTAAAAGAGATAAAAGATTGCAATATCATTATTACATGTTCCATCTTCAAAAAATCTACATTCTGCAATGTAGTATAGTTTTAAAATAATAAAAATATTTATTTAAGAAATTGTGCAAATGCCATTAGGCACATCTTGCATCTGCGATCTTCTTTTGAAAACCTTTACTAAGGTGGAGGTGTGTAAGGAGAAACCTCCCATTGAAGGCACCCTTAGCGTGGTTCATCTCTATAATGTAGGAATTACCGTGATATTTATTTTATAAGGGTAAGCAATATTTACTCTCATACTACAAAAAAAAAATTAGCATGGTTGCCGAAAGCCATTGCCTATACAGCGTCTGATGTGGTGAAGGCATCGTGGTAAAATTGTTAGATATGAGACAACTCCGTGACATTTGTTGCGGGTATAACATTAATTAATTGTTGCAGTCTTTAATTGAACAAATTTTTATCCGCCATGCTTCTTCTCTGTCTATTTTAAAAGCCATACTTTTTTAGTTTCTGCAAACAAATGTTCTATAATTATTAGCTCATGACCATTATAGGTAACTTTCAATTTTATTCACTTATAACTTTATAATGATTTATACATACTTATGTACAGGATGTCCCGAATTCAAATGGCAAAACTTCAGGAACTTATAGGGGACCGAAAAACTAAGACAAATAGCCCTTTAGAGATTTGCTCGTTTTTGCTTAGTTTTAGAGAAAATAGCAAAAAAAGAAACAAACCAAAAATGTTACAGGTAGCGATTATCACCTTTCAAAGTTCGTCAGGCTAGGCAGTGAGATGACCAATGAAGCTACCTTTACAATAGGAGGAATCGTTAATCAAAGAAATTATCATGTATGGGCTCTTGAAAATCCCAGAGCTATTAGAGCGAATAGGTTTCAGCATGAATTTGCTATTAACGTTTGGCTTGGAATTTGGAACGGATTACTGGTGGGACCATATTTTTTACCTGCAAGATTGAATGGTATCACATTTAAACATTTTTTGGAGTACGACTTTTCTAATTATTTAGATGACATTCCCTTACAACAGCGGATTGAAATGTGGTTCCAACTCGATGGATGTCCAGCTCATTATAGCTCAGTTGCTCGAGCTTAGCTGGATATAAATTATCCACAACGATGGATTGGACGTGGAAGAGTAGTACCTTGGCCACCCAGATCACCTAATATGACACCCATGGATTTCTTCGTATAGGGAACCTTGAAGCAGAAAGTTTATTCGGTGTCAATCAACTTAAGAGAGCAATTTAGAGACCGAATCTTAGATGCAGTGCACCAAATATCATCAGAACAATGTTTAGCTGCAATTCATCAAGTGAGTGCTAGATGTAATGCTTTGGTGCAAGAGGACAACATTTCGAGTGATATTTACCTTAAAAAGAACATGACATAACTGTTTATTTATGTGTATTAAATATAAATGTAAATAAATAAGTAAAAAAATGAAAACTTGTTTTCAATCCGTTCAGTAGCTTTTGCGTGAAAGAGAGACCAACATACAAACCTTCACATTTATAATATTAGTAAGATTAGTAGGATATCAAAACAAATAGTTTCACTCATGTTTTTTCTGTTATTTTATTAACTATTATCATGTGATTTGCCTTTATTTATGTCCTATAATGGATTCTCCACAGTACCTAAAAAACAGTCAGGGAGGGGGCACGAGCACCCATGAGCCCCCTCTAAATCCTCGCTTGCTATAGCCTATGTGTTTTTTTGATGTATAACCGATATTACTGTAAAGTTTCATCCAAGTCCGTTCAGTAGTTTTGCGTGAAAGAGAGACAAACATACAAACTTCACATTTATAATATTAGTAAGATATATATATATATATATATATATATATATATATATATATATATATATATATATATATATATATTGTCGGCACTGATGCGGTCGGTAAACATGAATGGGAATATGTTTTGAGGATTTTGTTGAAAGGGATTTTGTTTTGTTCATAAAATTGAATTCATATCCTAATTTTCATATTCTAAAAACAATGAGTCCAGGCTGGGTGAGCCCTAGGATGGTTCAAAATCCCAAAGAATCTACTTCAGGCTGTTAACAGATCTTGTCACTGCTGGATTTGAACTCGTCACCTTACGACAACTCAACACACTACCACTCAGACACTTCGCTCCTTTTAAAATAGAACTGATGGGAAAATAATTATGAAACCGCAAAACCCATCTCATCGTATATAATGCACTATTTGTATGTGTATAGCTCTTTCGATAATCAGAAAATGTTTGGATAACTTGAGTAGGCTTCATCAAAGGTTAAAAACATTTTGTGGAACAGCTCTTTATTGGATCGAACCAACCTCGGGGTTAATTGTCAATCTGGAACGAGGAACCAGGAAGCTCAGTTTTGAGGCAATTCTTTAGCCTAGAGCCCTCGGAGGGAAATGGAATTAGAGTAAAGCGGGAGGATCTCCCGTGGAAGAGATATTCCAGCGCCGGCAATTGCCGTAGGGACGGCTTAGGTCCCGGCTAATGAACATTTTAAGCTATTTTCAGGCGCCAGCTTAAATTGGACAAGAAACAAGGTTGCCTAGTTTCCTACTAACAACACTTTTCTTCTCTTTGTTTCCTTAGGAAAGCACTTGTACATTTTTTCCTTTGTTTACTTTACCACTCACGTCGTCCCATTTATTTCTAGTCCAACTCCAGCTTTAAAATGAGGAAAAAATCTATATTTCAATTGATCTTAGGTTTTTCTTTGCGGTCTTAAGCCATTTTTTTTTACTTATTATTTTACTTAGTTTTATTATCTGTATGCCTTTAAAAATGTTTAAACCTGTACCACTACAACCCGTGGAGAGTCTGGTGTTCATTACATAGTAGAGGCTGTACTGTGTTTTGGACATCGGCTGTGACGGGAGGTGATTTGTCCTAAATCGTACTTAACCGCCAGATTATTCCCCCTTATTTAGGGAATATACTTCATAGAGGCTTGGCGATCCCCGGGAGGGTATATATCCTAGGGATGGGTAGGTTGTATCAATCTGATACTAAAAAGTAGTTGATACAAGTATCAGTCAGTACAGTCAAAATGTACCGGATAGTTGTGTATCAATTGATACAAGAATCAACTAACAAGAGAGAGTTGGGAGGTGCTACCAAGATCATCCCACCTCTCTCTTGTTACTTGATACTTGTTGATACAACTAGCAGATACGGCCAGATTGATACAATCAGATTGATACAACCTTACCAATCTCTTATTTCTTCATGTTCATGTATTGCCGCCCGTTTCATGATGCCGACGGTCAATACATAGCAATATATATTTGAAAATTTCTTCCTCCTTACGTTTTCTCAAGATGCAAGAATCCAGAATAAGGAAAATAAAACTCTTGATTTTTATAATAGAATTAATACATACAACATACCTCAAAACCACAGTTACTAGAATGTTTGTAATTCAAAATAATAAATTAATCACTTGCTCCAGAAATAAATTGTGCTATACAGCTTGATAATCGTTGTTCACACTTCCATGCTAAAGAAACATATAATGTAATTAGAACCTTAGATTGTTGACTGGTAAATGTTTTAGGAGCCTGAACCGACCTTAAGTTTACATTTATTTCAAATAAAAATAAATTTATGAATCAAAATAACTGAATACTGCAGCTTATTGGTTTATAGAATCACACGCTAAGTTGTATTCTCCTAAGTAATCACAACCATAAATAAAAAAAAATGACTGTAAAAACAGTTAGCTTTTGCGATGCAACTCGCCGCTGGTTGAAATTACTACTGGATCTGAAATGGCTGGAGCAGTAGAGAAGAAAAAGTTAACTAACGTTAATTGTTTGTTAATTAGGCCTGTCCTTTATCAGAACAATGCTCTTGACAACAATTCATTCCAAGGTAATAAAATTAGTTTGCGGAAAGTAGCTTTCTTCCCTTCTCTCAACCTCTCTATGGCAATATTTTTTATTCAAAGTTCTCCCTTTTTTTAGTATTCAATTAACTTTTTTTATGTTAACTTTAACAGAAAAAACGAATCGTTTTAAGAACAGAATTTTTTATCTGTTCTTAAAACGATTCATTTCAATGATGCTGTTGTAATAATGAATGAAATAAAAAAATTGCTAAGCACAAAATAAACTTCTCCTGAGTTTGTTTTATTTTTTGGATAGTCTAATTACAAGGTCCAGTAAATTATGAAGGTATTCTTTTTTATGTTATATTTTACAATAGCTCAGATGATACTCCTTCATAGTAATAATTTGGGTTTACATTTAATTTAAATGCTAACCGAAAATGGTCAAGGAAAAGGATTCCTCAGTAATTTTTCCATAAAGAATTTTGAAAAATAGCATCCAAAAGAGCAATAGGAAGTGGATTAGTGATTTATTGATGTAAAAAACTATTTGTAACTAATAAAGTGAGCAAGGTTTGTGACTTACTCCCGTCAGAAAAAGATTCACGGTTTGAAAATGAAAAGAATAATGGTAAGAAAATTTGGCCAAAATACATAACTTGATGAAATTGCTATAGATAAAAAATTATAGGTGGATTATTGGAGACTCACATTATCGGAGACATGGAGACGCAGTCATTTCACCTATTATGTATGGATGAAATTCAGTTAATAATGCACTATATGAATCCTACCGTATATGAAAAAAAAAATTGTAGTAACCGCGCTTAGTACAAATAAAAGAGAAAATTCAAATATAACTCAAAATAATTCACGTGGGAGTTAGATAGTCTGGAGGTGCAATAAAAAAAACACTAAATAAGACAAACTTATTTATTGTAAATGCCAACGTTTCGGCCTACGTTATAGGCCATCTTCAGGAATTGTGGAAGGAAGAGCTACTAAAATAATTCTATAATAAGGTACGAAAATAATTCAGTTTTATTTGTGTATACATGGCTGTATATATTGTACTTATGACGTACTGTATGTATATGACATTATAACACGCTATAGAGCAGCATAATCTCACCTGAAACATATTTTCAAGAAAAAAAATTCAGTTGACCTTTAATTATTATACAAAGAAATATACCGGCAGCAGTAATTATAAAGATAAAATAGGTAATCCATTCAACAAATGTCTGTAATTTAGTGAAACTCATCGTTTTCATCTACCAGAGCTCGCGTTTCTATAAAGGGCACTAAAACACGAGGGAAAAGAGCGATTATACCTTTAATCCCCCAAGTGAAAAACTACCCAAAGCTTGCTTTTCTTTGATAAACTTTTATCTTATTTTTAAAACCGTCTCTAAATCTTTGGAGTTTTTCTCCAGCTCCGGTACCGGGGCTTAGGGGTGAAAGCCTCGGCGGGAAAACTACTTGAAAACTTGACGGCGATAAAGCGGGTAAGTAGCCAACTTAAGATGGACACACTTACACTTAACGAAGTGCTCCCCTTAAATCTTAGAGGCCTTCCACTTCCAAACAGTCTTAGGTGAGCGCTCTGGAGCATTTGGAACAGAAACTCTTAGTGCAAGATATTATCCCGTTTTAGGTCACAGGTAACGCACAAGTTTCATTTACTTTCATTTTAAACAAACTTTATTTAAAATTTTAAAAAACACCTTCCCACTATCGACCAGTGCAGAACCTTTTAAAAATGATAAAAAGTGAAAAAAATAATAGTAGGATGAAACCCATTGAAAAAGCAAGAGAATATAACAAAAATGAAAGGAAAAATAATTTACGAGTTATCTGAGGTCGGAAGTGGAAGAGGGGGAGGTTTTAAGGGTAAAAAACGGGAATCTCGATTTCCGGCAAAACTACAAGTCCTATGAAAATAGTTAAATGGCAAATTTGTAGGTAATAGGTAAACATTTTTTCACGAAATTTGGTAAAAACTTACTTTTTTATGTCCCAAACACACTGTAATTTTTTAAATTTAAAATATTTATTTTTTTCACCTTCTTTTGACTTAATATCAAAAAAGCACCGTAAATTTCAATCGAAAATTCTCGCGTCAAAATATCTGTTTTTTTTAAAAAGTAGGTGAGCTTTTTGTTCGTTAAAATCTCTACTTTCTGATGATATGAGTAAACATTACCATGGTAAATGTTCTCGAAAAATGCAAAAAAACGAAACGATCTAGAATCCGAAAATTTTTTTAATCATTATGTACAATATACAAGACCTCTATAGAAATTTCCAGAGATACTCCAGAAAACCGTCACTATTGTGGCTCAAGATATTGATCTTTTGATCCTTTTGAATCAATTAAAATAATCTAAAATATCAATTGGCAAAAATTAAATCATCTTTCATATTAGAAATCTTTTTTTAAGTGTAAAAGACAAAAATTAAAAACCCAAAATTTGGTTATTTGAATTTTTACATACATTTTGAGGTTGTGTGAAAAAAGTGTAAATACAGAAGTTGTAGATCTTTTTATTACCTACAACTTTGCAATTTAACTTTTTTCCATAGGACTTTTAGTTATGCCGGAAATCGAGATAAATCGTTTTTTAACCTCTACCCCCCCTCTTCCACTTCCCAACCTCAAATCCCCCTTAAATTACTTTTCCTTTCATTTTTGTTATATTCTCTTCCTTTTCCAATCGTTTTCATCCTACTATTATTTTTTTTGGTTTCAAAAATTATCGACCCTAGTCTATTATATGAGTTATTTTCAAAGACGGTTTAAGTCATTTTTTCATATTTACGATATATAAAAGTTTCTATTTGAATAATTTTAAAAATTTGAGCAAAAGTTTTATCACTTAGGACATAGCAAAGAGTGATGTGTTAACCCTACACCTTTTAAATTTTATTACGAAATAATAATTAATTTTTTTTTTAAGAATAAACGATTTTTTTTATATCCAAATAGAGGTATACCTCTTTCAAAAATGTCAGTTCATAATGAAAATTGTTTAAATATTGATCGCGAATATAATTATGAGTACCTCTTTTCTTTTTTTTATTCTTTTGTTGATAAAAAATGAAGAAAAAGCATTATTATTATAAACTAGGGACCCACCCCAGCTTTGCTCGGGTAATAAGACATATTATGCCTACATAATTTGCCTAAGTTTTTTTTTTGTTATCACGTACCGGCCACTAAGGACCACGTGAATATCGTTGGTTAGGCTTCTTTGGGAATCTTGATTTTCTTCCCATCTTAGCTAATGTTCTTTATTATATAGAAATTAACAAATAAATAATAACTAACAAACTATAAATAACAAATAACAATAAAAACAAAACAAAATATTTCTTTTCATACGAATTTATTATCTTGCACATTAGATAATTGGACGGGATTAGACAGCGTCTTCGGGGAAACCCATTGATATTCCAACACATTTACACAAATCCTCGACAAATTATATACCTAAACCTCCCTGGTGAATCACTCTATCTATTATTGAAAATCCGTGCAGTAGTTATTGAGTTTACTGCGAACAAACACTGCTGAGGACTTTGTTTTATAATATGTATAGTTATAATTAAATTTAAACTGTTAAATTAAGCTTTTCAAATTTTACGTAAACGCATTGCCTATTTCATCAAAGATATTTATTACTTCAATTCATAAAAAATAATTAAGAGGTAAAATGGCACATCAGAGATTTAAAGTAGATGGCATATAATTACCTGATTATTTCATACGAAATATATGAGATATAAAAATAAGGTGAGAGGAAAAAAAAATAAATATAAAATAACATTTTGTTTTCGACGCTTACCTAATTAATTTAATGAGATCAACTCTGAATTTGAAATATTAACGATAATTTAAAAAATGAACATCCAGTGGTTTTTGTGCAAAAAAGTTTTAAGCGAATCAGAAACTATGCTAAAATCATATCCAAGAAAAAAAAAGGTGTAACTAATTTAGTCGAATAAAAACAAATCCGTAAATACTCATAGTGAATACACCACATTAAATACTTTAACTATTTTTTTCTTTATATCGGCCTTAAATTAGAAGTAAAATTGGCTAAGACTCATCGGAGTGTGGTGCTTAAAAATGAAGCATTTTAAAAAGGACAAGACCCATTATGCTGCACTTAATATGCGCTCAGGAACCGACTGATCGTCGCGTTTAATGAATTTAATGAAAGCATTTAATGAATAGGGTCTCCATATTGGACTCAGTATGAATCATCATGTTGATTTTACTCGAAGCACCAATGTTTACCTATTTCCAAGTATCTAAAACAGCACGTTCTTCTAAAATGAACAAGCTTCTCTGTTTTGTTGAATATCTGAAGATGGGTACGACAGAGGAAGAAATCTACCACGAGGAGGATGAAGATAAAATAAGAAAACTTTTTCAATACCTAAGGCGAGCAGCTAACTTCTTTATGCTTTATGTTTAAACTTTTTTGAACCTTTCTGACCTTATTCGGTCTCCATTATCATTGTCGATTTTGTTGTTTTATACATTATACAGGTTTTACAATAAACTTTTGTTGTTGATTTAAAAATAAAAATAAAAGGTAATAAGGAGAAATGGTTGAGGATATTATATTTAAGGTCGTAATATAATTTGGCATGGTAAGGAGCATATGCTCGTTCCCTGTTAATTGTATATCCAATCATCATTTTTATTCATAAAAATTAAATGTTTACAGAATATTAGATTAAAAATATAACCAATTTAAAAAAATAGTAATAAAATGATTAAATTTAAAACTTAATATTAACATTTTATTTTTAAAGAATATGATTATTGAATGGTTTTACGATTTAAGATAACTTGAAAAACAAAATGAATATAGTAATTATTTTATTTAAAAAATGAGGTGTAATAATCTTAATAATCATGTAAAAAACATATTTAATATTTTAGGTTGTATAGAAAACACTTGAGGACGACTAAATCGAGTCCGAAACGTGAAAAGTTGATGAACAAAGTATAACGAAATCAAGTGATAGTTTATTTAGTGGTAATATCACTTATCAGTTAATGAAACCTTAATAGTTTTATTGTAGTCATAATCCTATACCTATTTTCTGTATCTATGAAAGTTTAATAGACAGAAAAAAACATAAAAACAAAATTTGAAAAATTAATAAACATTTTTTGTTTATCACAACTTTCTTCGGAAGACGAACCATTGCTATTATCATGAGAAGATAGTTGACCGTGATATGTCTGGGCGCCAAGACTTTAAACCTCTAGTATTTCTGTACTAATACAAATTTAGTCAGATAGAAATAATATATTTTAATAACTTAATAATAAAGTTATTCAGTTAACAACTTAATAAGCTTATTAAATAAATAAATTATTAACTTAATAATGTTCAAGGTAATAAGGTTATGAAAGGAACATCAATGAAGGCCAATTTTAAATGAATAGTTTGCAGTAACTTAATTCAAGACATATGTTAAGGCGTGATTAGACTGAATAAATTTAATAGGAAGCAAATGGAAGTACCACGGGAATATGAATGAAATCTCAGATATTAACAAAGCGTTTGATTTATTAATTTAAATAACATGCGAGATTTCTTAAATACTATTAAAAATGCATGTAAAAGAAGATACAAATTAATAATAGCGTCTACAAAATTAACTTAAAACTAAACATGTAACTTAGCGATTTAATGAACAAATTAATTTAAGACAAAAAAAGAAGAAAAGAAATGATTAACATGAATGGGAGCGATAATTAACAATAACAGAAATGCTCCATGCTAGCATAATGGCCAAAGATATAAACAACGAAATGAACTTGAACGTTATACTGGAGATTTCAATAAGGTGCGAAGATGTGCGATGAAGGAGCAATGAGTATGATATCATGAATTAACTTGAACTGTCCGGTTGGTACCATGTAATACGTTGATCATCAGGAGACAAATTATTTGACAATTTGAGGCCTTATGATAATGAAATGTGACTTACAATTTGTGTGATGTATACTCAATTATCATCATCTCAGCATAGCTTCTGGGGAGTAACAAACTTTAAGACCTCTTGACGTTCTCAGAGGAATAATGGCTTGAGAGCGGAGTGTGCGATGGTCGTAGCTGCGAAGGTCTGGTAGAACAATTCCGCCCGCTCGGCGTCCAAACAGCAAGTGAGTGACTCAATAGCGTCGCTCTCCCCTCTCCTTGGTTTTGGCGGTACAGTACTCCCAATTTTAGAGGCAAGGATCGGTCCGTTCCATCTGGCGGGCAGTCCAGGTCCGCGACTAAACATTCCCCCGCCCATGGCACGAAAGTGGCATTATTGAGATTGTAAAGGGCATATGCGGGTGATTGGGCGCTTTATGATGCCGGAAGCGGTTCGGAGGCTAGCGACTCGGGCAATACCGTCCGTTCCGGGATGCAATTCGGTAACCCGTGCTAATGGCCAACGCAGAGGAGGCGAGTTATCAGTTTGGATCAGCACAAGAGCGCCGATAGTTAGTTCGGGGGCGGATTCCGTCCAGCGGGATCGCTGCTGGAGTGTGTGCAGATATTCGATCGGTCTTCCGAAAAGACTGATGGATCTTGTCAGTGAGTTTCCATCGCGCCACGCGATTGATGGGCACATCAGATAGGTCCTGAGTGGGGGGAACGGTTATCGGTCGACAGATAAGAAAGTGTCCGGGAGTTAAGGCTTCGAGATCATGAGGGTCGGATGAAAGCGCACATAAAGGTCTGCTATTGAGTACGGCTTCAATCTGAGTAAGTAGGGTTGAGAATTCCTCGAATGATAAAACCTGAATACCCATTACGGTACGGAGATGGCGTTTAGTAGATTTAATCGCGGCTTCCCAAAGACCCCCGAAATGGGGAGCCCTGGGAGGAATAAAATGCCATTGAATGCCCTCGCGCGAGGAATGTTGAACAATAGTTTGTTGAGTATTTACGTCTCGGAAGAAACGACCGACTTCGCTGATTTGACGGCTAGATCCTACAAAGTTGGTTCCGTTATCGCTGTAGACATCTGAAGGACGTCCCCGTCTACCATAAAAACGAGCAAAGGCGGCTAGAAAGGCTGCAACGGATAGTTCGGATGTAAGTTCTAGGTGAATGGCTTTAGTGGTGAAACAAACAAATGCACAGATATATGCCTTGGTTACGCGGCATGCGGATGCGAGCAGAAGATACGGAAAAAGGGCCTGCGTAATCAATTCCTACATTTGAAAATGGTGATACGATCACGGGGCAGGCTTCCCATAGTGGGGATGAGTGGTTGAGGCTTAACGTGGAAACATTTGTTGCATTTAGCGAGGCAATGCCGAACTACGTTTCTCCCGTCCAATATCCAGAATAGTTGACGAATAAAGGAATGCGTAGCAGAGGGACCAGCGTGCAAATTTTGACAATGAGCTTGATCAATGACTAAGTTGGTAAAGGGATGATCTTTAGGAAGCAAGGCCGGATGTTTGGAGGAAAACGGTTTTGGGCCATGATGATATTTCTGTAATTTTGGCGGTTAACTTAGCAAGGAGGTGAGCGCCACATAGTTCCAATCGCGGGAGTGATACTCTTTTCAAGAGGGCGACCCTGGATTTGGCCATTAAGAGGCTGACGGCGATTTCCCCGGAAGAGGAGGTGGAATGCAAATATATAGCGGCGGCGTAACCCAGCTCGGAAGCGTCACAAAAGGCAACTACGCGTTGGCAACTGCGCGACTCTTGATAATAAGGAAAGCGGCGAGGGATAGAAACGTGAGATACTGTTTCCAGTTCTTCTTGAAAGGAGTTCCAATCCTGGCTGATATCAAGGGGAGCGGGTTCATCCCAATCAGAGTGTCCGACCCATAAACGTTGGATTAATAATTTTGCGGTGAATGTCACGGGAACTCACCATCCAGGAGGGTCATAAATGCGAGCTAATTTGGAAAGAATAAGCCGTTTGGTAGCGGGAAGTTTGTCAGAAGACACGCGATAAGAAAAAGTGTCTGTGTCAGCTTACCATACGAGACCGAGGATCTTAATGGTAGAGTCATCTTCGGAAGAGAATTCGAATATTCGAGCGGGGAGTTCCCGTATGTACGGCCAGGGTGATGAGTCCACAGGCTTGGCCGGAAGTGAATGGGTTATGTTTTCGATCACGAATAACTGAAAGCTTAACGGATCAGAGTCCGGAACCTGAATAGTTGCGGTGGTATACCCGAGGCAGGATAGGTTCGACGATACCCCCAGGACACTTACCCCGACTGGGGATGATGATACGGAGAGGCCCAGATGAGACACGGCCCTGATGGTGATGAAGCTCACCTGGCTTCCAGAATCTAACAAGGCTCGGAATGAGTGAGCTTGGTAATCAGAACGCGATATTGAGACCTGCGCGGTGGGCAACAGTGAAGGTATCATGCCCCCCGAGGACCCTAGCATAGTTAATGGCGATCGATGCGAGATGGTAGTTAGCGGTATAGAATTATCGACACGGTTGCGTGGTAATTGATAGCGGCGGTGTAACAAGGAAACATCCTTTTCGACCACGATAGGCGAGCATTGAGGTCGGGCGCGAGAGGAAGGCGGCGATACGGCGGAAGAATTGGGTCATTGAGAAATTTTTAATTTGTCCGGAGGCGAAGATGAGCGCACTGTGATTTCTTCAGACAAATGGCGATCTCGATGTGGGGTCGGTTGATACGGACGAAAGGATGGCGGCGGGTTCTGGTAACATAACGGTGCGTCGAAGGAAATGGGTTCATGCGATGCTTGGCTTGTCAGATAGTTGCTAGAGGACATATCCCGTGTAGTGGTTAGGACAGGCGACCCGTGCATGGGTTGTGGTGATGACGCGTGTAACGTCTGAACTGCCGGGGAGGATCGGTGACTCTGGTTATTGTATATTTGACGTTGAGCATAGTAGCGGCGTGGTGGAAGCGTTCTAATATTTGGCGAATTTGACCGAGGCGAACCCAGGGGGGAGCTAATGGATGGCTCCGGACGAGGGATAGTGATCCGGTGATGCCCCGATGGAGCAAGGTGTGGTGGAAACCTTGGCAAAAATGACAACGCTGGGTGGATTGACATTTATCCGATGGGTGTTGTCCGAGACAATTGATGCACAAACCCTTTTTACGAACAAATCCTAGGCGATTCCGACCGGATAAGGTTTTAAATTCTCGAAAATGATAAAGGTTATGGGCTCTTGACAATAAGTACACCGCAGCCCAGCTGCGAACACACGAGCAGAGCGATTGACAGATTGCGGTTGTCGATGCGGTTGGCGCTTTTGACAACGTTGGTCATGATCACATCGTAAGCTCATTATAGGCAAGAGGTGTGTCACCGGACCTCAAGAACGTGATAGCGGCTCTCCTTGGAACGAACACGATTAAGATATGCGTTGGAGCCCACTCGACAAGCCAAATCAATGTCCTCCGAGGAGTGCCTCAAGGCGGACCCTTGTCGCCATCGCTTTTCAACCTGGCGTTCAAAGGATGCTTGCAGGGATTGGTTTGGCTGACAACCCAAGCAAGAGTGTGGGTATCTTGATTGAAAAAGGAGAGCTGCGGACCACTACGCTCTCTTTAGAGAATGGAGATGTCATCCATACATGTAAGGCTGAAGAGCGAATAAAATATTTAGGATGCACATTCTCGGGAGAGCTTGTATTTGATGAGGAGGCGGTGACTAAATTAAGTGATAATTTAGACAAATTAGTGAGCTCTTGTCTACTCAAGCCGGAACAAAAGATCAACGTTGTCAATCAGTACCTGTTCCCGGGACTGGCCTATCCTCTCCAAACCGCGCCCCTAACAAAGATACGTCCTGCGGTGTTAGAAGGCATTGATGTAAATATCCGCAGAAGTATCAAGGCCATTATCGGGCTACCTGCGAACACCTCTACGGCCATGATGTACGCACCAAGGAGGTATCGAGGCCTGGGACTGATCCGCTGTCAATGGGAGGCTCCACTTCAGCATTTGTCAATTGCCCAGCGACTGTCTAATGTCCCGGATGCCCTGTTCCAGTCAACATTTAATTATGAAACGGAAGCAGCTCAATGTCTAGAAAGGCTGGGAGTCGATCAGGGCTTCCGAAGCGTGAGAGCTCTACGACAGTCACTGCGTGAGAATTCTTTCGAAGAATGGGCTAATTGTAGATGGCAGGGCGTTGGAGTCCGTCATTTCAAGGAGACACCGAAAGCCAATAGGTTTATATGCGAGAAACAAGTACTTTCAGGGTCGGAGTGGACCAACGCCCTAAAACTGAACATCAATTATGCGCCTCAGCGTGGAGTCCCAGGAGCCGGCGGACAGGCGAGAGAAGTTGGGTCCCTCTGTCGCAAATGCAGCAGAGAGTCAGAAACACCAGCCCATGTGCTGGGAAAATGCCCCAACAACTCCCTTCTCATAACACGCCGACACCACAGGGTCAAACACGAAATAATGAGGCTCCTAAAGGAAAAAGACTTCGCCTGCTTTGACGAGGTCTATTGTATCGACACGGAGGGATCCACAAGATATTCAGATATTGTCGCATTTCCGAAGACCGGAAAGGTAGCCTGGGTGTTGGATCCGACGGTGAGATTTGAAAATGATGAATGACCTTGACCAGGCGGGTGGAGTGGAAAGGGAAAAGAAGGTAATATATGACAAATGCATCCCTTTCCTAAAGGAGAAATTCCGCGAGACCTTCGGAGAGAGAGAGTTCACCGTGAGAGGCCTCTAGTTTGGGTCTCGCGGAACGATTCCGAAAAGAACATGGAGCTTCCTCGATGACCTGGGTGTCAATGGCAGGGATGTGATGGTGCTCGCCGAGAATATTATTCTTGACTCCCTGGGGATAATTCAGCATCATGTATATAGTAGCTGATACCCCACACGCTGATTTTTTTTTTTTTTAATTTATTTGTCTTCATAAATTGTATGGTAGTGTATGTGTGCTTGGTTTATCTGGTTTGTATTTTATTTTGTATTACTTTATTGTATATGAAAAAAAGAAAAAGAAAAGAGGGAAAAGAAAGTATAAACAAAATTAAGAATTGTACAGTAGTTTTTAAGTATGCATTTAAACTAACAAATTTTAATGTACATTATGTCCGATTGGATTGATCAGTATGCTGTGTATTAAGGCAATCCAATATAATTGGACAGCACTGCTGAAAATAAAGCATTTCTCTGTCTGTTTGGGACACATTTTTAACTCTACCTTGGTGACGATTAGCCATTTTGATTTTATACAATTTACTAGAAAGCTGAAAGAGAATTAATAATTTACAAGAGATAATATTTTTTGAATACTTAATTATCTATAATAGTCATGCGTTAGAATATATGATATTGCAAATTAACAATTAGATTATGCAAAATAAATGAATTTACAAGAGATGATATGATTTAAATGCTTAATTATCACTAATAATTATACGTTGGAATATAATATTGTAAATTAATAATTAAAGTCTGCATGCATACATTAATATTTGCTTTTGACAAGGCTGAAAAGACGCTATATTTCCTGTGTGATTCACATAAGTAACAGCGGATCCGGATATCCCCACTACAAGGAAACAAACCTACCTATTGTTGCGCAATGTCTTTTTGAACTATTATTAATAAATATTAAAAAAATATTATAACATATTATAAAAATATTAAATATTAAAAACGCTATTATTAATTTGTATCTTCTTTTACATGCATATTTAATAGTATTTAAGAAATCTCGCATGTTATTTAAATTAATAAATCAAACGCTTTGTTAATATCTGAGATTTCATTCATATTCCCGTGGTACTTCCATTTGCTTCCTATTAAATTTATTCAGTCTAATCACGCCTTAACATTTTGGTAAAGGGATCTTTAGGAAGCAAGGCCGGTTTTTTTTTTTTTTTTTTTAATAATTGCAAACAATATTTATTAAAACAAGTAAACCACCACAAGAAATAATCAAGCTAAACACTGCAGAAAATTATTTTATAGTCAACATAAGTATTTCCCATTCTGCAGTTTATCCAATGAACTGACTAGCCAGGGGGCCATTGCAACTGCCTGCCACCGAGAACATGTATGTGTAAATGGTATACAGATTGAGCTCCATCTTTACCATCGTTGATAACAATACGAAATCCATTTCCAAGTCCAACTTCTTTGGCAAATTGTTTAGCTTTTAAAATTAAGTGTCCAAGCAGCTCTGAATCGCCATCTTCAGCATGTGATAAACCAGGAATTGGTTTCCGAGGTATTACCAAAAATGGGTAAGGGCTTGAGGATTAACATCATGAAAGGCCATACACTTATCATCTTCATAAATAACTTTTGCCGGTATTTCTTTCCTTAAAATTTTTCCGAATATGGTATCACCACCCGCGGCAGCTCCTTGAGTTTAGAAACTTCATCGGTCATAACTGATCTTTTAAGTGAATTTGCCAAAACTATGATGTTTGAATTGCTCAGAAGCCTACAGCTGGAGGCCTTATGATAATGAAATGTGACTTACAATTTGTGTGATGTATACTCAATTATCATCATCTCAGCATAGCTTCTGGCGAGTAAGAAACTTTAAGACCTCTTGACGTTCTCAGAGGAATAACGGCTTGAGAGCGGAGTGTGCGATGGTCGTAGCTGCGAAGGTCTGGTAGAACAATTCCGCTCGGCGTCCAAACAGCAAGTGAGTGACTCAATAGCGTCGCTCTCCCCTCTCCTTGGTTTTGGTGGTACAGTATTCCCAATTTTAGAGGCAAGGATCGGTCCGTTCCATCTGGCGGGCAGTCCAGGTCCGCGACTAAACAACATATATATACAGAGACTTGTTTAATAGCTATAAAAATGATTGTTCATATTATTCAATTGTGTTTTCAATAATAAACGCTGAAAAAACATTTAATATTATAGACAAGTTTTAAGTATATATTAATTAAATCTACTAACAAAATAATAAGTCAAATCAAGGAACTTTATATTAAATAAACACTAAATAGAAAAAAAGCTACCCTCTAAAGACTCTTAAAGTTTATTATAGCATTCATAATGTAATGAAAGTAATTTGCCCTAAGTAATAAAGTTAGTTTTATATTTCGGTGTTATCTTTGATCATTTTGTGCAGAACAGGTTGCTTCAATTTGTTATATTACAATTTTTCTTCCTTTACTTTCATCTCTTTCAGTTATCTCGTGATATTGAATTTTTTTACCAACTTTTAAGAGCCAAGTAATTCACTTATAAATTAAGATAATCACTTCATATCTAAAGAAAAAATATAAACAAATTTATTTTAATATTTTAATAATAAAATCGCCATGTTTGTTGTTCATATTTTTTTTTGCAAATATTACAATTATTAATATAAGATGAGGGAACTTATCAAGTTATTTCTGATTAATAACATTGGATACACAAATGCGTATATACATTTAAGATCGTTAAGAATTTGTTGAACTAGTGCACAGTACAACATTACTCATTGTGATTCTCACATCACTTAATTATTTTTATGCAAAAAGACTAATTCAGAAAATCTATTCAGCTATTCAATTATAAACAAATAATCGAATGTTCTGTTTGTTTTTTGGAGGATAAATATATAATTAAAAATAAATCCTTCTTAACTGAGCAAATATGATACTGAAAAACTAAGCAATTTAAGTGCCATTCAAGTGCTTTTACAATATTCAAGTGTTTTAATAAAAAAGTTAATAAATTCTTTATTTATTCTAGACCAAGCCCCTTTAGAATAATAATCTAGGATATCAAATATGAGCTGTAGTGTCTTAAAGAAAAATACAAAGAAATAATAAAATTAGTATTTATGATTTAATAATACATATTAAATTAAATAAATGATTAAATAATATAAATAATCTAATTATTTTATTAAACGAAAATAAATTATGAAATAATTCCTATTAAAAAATACATTATTTTTAAATAATCGTTGGTGGAGCAAAGCATAATACATTTGTATTTAAATACAAATTTATTAGCTCGTTTTTATGAGATTTATTTTTATGATTGCACATAAATAAATCTATTCTAATATATAAAATACTTTGCTAGTACGTAAATATACAGTTTACTCTATCACCACCAACCTCCAATCAACTTCCCTTTGGGGTGGTAAACACCCCTTTGGTCTCCAGGTGATAGTAAGGGAGTTTGGTCGCGGTGGGTGAAGTGGGTGGTTGTGGGCGGCCGAAAGTGTGAAAATAAGTATTATGAATGCGAAAGTTTGTATGTTTGTCTCTCTTTCACGCAAAAACTACTGAACGGATTTGGATGAAACTTTACAGTGATATAGGTTAAACATTAGAATAACACATATGCTACAGCAAGGGCGTATTTAGGGTGGCACGAGCCTCCTACTAAATACGCCCTTCAGGACAGTTTTATAAGTATTGTGGAGAATCCATTATAGTATAATATTAAAAGGCAAATATAATCTACTTTTTCTACTAATATTATACATGCGAAAGATTTAGGGGAGCACGTGGATGTACGAGTAACTTATAGTTAAAAAATATATTAAATTATTTATAAAATGATCCGTCACGAAAGTTCATGTCGCAGACCAAATTATACGCGAGCGAAGCCGCGGGCATACGCTAGTTTGAAATAAAATATAAATGAATTATTTATTAATTTTGTATTTTTTACAAAGTTTTATACGAAAATAGCGTATTGAATACTAAATTTAACTAAAAAAAAAGAATGCGACAATTTACTTACTTTGTTTTACATAAATATTAAGGGATGAATATAGGTTTATAGTTTATTGCTTTCTTAGCTATATCCAGATTTTTTTATTGCAATTTTAATTGTTTATATATTTTGCAGAACTTTCTAATAAGATAATATGATAGGAGTATTATAGAATCACTTTAGCATCGAGATTTAATTTCTCTTTTAATTCCCTTCATATTGCTTTTATTCATTATATTATGTTGTTGATGATCTGATATTATTTTAAATTTTAAGCTCGATGCATTTCTTTTGCGAGTTTCACACATATATTTAGAACTATTTTTATTGTTTTTAAAACGATACAACCGCATGCGAGAATAGCGAATAC